>CM055266.1:101030991-101077383 GCA_029237695.1 Conchocele bisecta | reverse complement strand
AGACACTGGGCTATAAGTATTTGGACAAACAAAGCTGAGAAATCAAGATTTTGAAGGCGGCATTGTCCGTCTGCGATACGAAAAGCAACAAAATTTGATGCATCACGGAGTTTGTTCACTAACTCTTGTCGCAGTAACTTTAAATTATGTTCACGGAGACATAGCTACAAGAAACATAAACTTCCAACTTCGAATTCTAGTAAAAAATCCATATCTCACATAGGGCCTAGGCCCACCTTAGATAAAGGGCAAGATGATACATGATCTGTGTGTACGTCAAAATAAAAATTAAAATGTGCTTTCCGAAGCTACACATTGTACAAAGAAGCTGTATGCCAACTTTCAAGTTCATCTCATTTACTATGGCACCATTAAAACAAATTGAGAGTTAACATTTTGGATGATTTGTAGATCTACATGTACAGTCGCACCTGTACTTACGGCCACCTGTATTAAGCGTCTCCCTCCGTTAAGCGGCCATTTTATTCCCCCCCCCAATGAAAATTACTCTAAAATGCACCTGTATTAAGCGTGAACCTGTCTAACGCAGCCAACGGACAGGCAAAATCGTCCATTTTGCCTCGAAATCCTCGTTTTAGCGGCCATTCTCGGCAAAATATCGGAAATTCTAAACAAAAAATGGGACCAAATTCGTTCAGATAATCCCCATTTCCCACCCAGTGACCTAAATCTCGCTAATTGCAGGCCTGCCAAACTGTTTACAATACCATTTCAATTGTTTTATGACACCCGATTGTTTGACCAAATTTTCATCACATCATTACGCGATTCACTAAAATCATGCCTACCCGCTGTGACAATAAAAGTCAAGGATCGATAGTTTCAATAATTCCCTAGCCAAACATTGCTTCTGGCTACTATAATTGTCAGTTCAAAACACGTGTTATTCTCGTGGCCGAGTTATTTATACAGTACAGCCAATCGCTGGTAAGTAAAGGCAGCCCTTAGTGGCATGATTGACAGGTTACTGTGGCGAAAGACGTCGGCAATATATCTATCAGCGATTGATCATGAACCCGCTATAGTTAACTCCCTCCGAATACTCTCAACCAGACAAAACAAACACATGCAAACACGCGTTTATTTCAACCAAATATGGCTAATTGTATTGTCAGAAAACATGAAAAAGTCTGTAAATATCACACGGACAATTTCGGCGATTTCGTACCTACGTAGTTTCGTCCTTTTGCAACTTTTTCCAATCGATGTTAACGTAACCCGATTTTTATGATAATTCAGTTTGGTATTCACTAAATGTACAGAATTTATGCACATCCAAGTTCATAAATGATATTTTAAGGGAATTTAAACGGATTAATTTGCATGCATCATAATGTGCAAGTTATAGCGAGCGTGGCATGGGGACTGCTGTTATAAGCCGAGCTATGCTGACCGTGGCCTAACTACATACGCCAGACAAACTGGTGGTTTTCGGACGAACTGGTACATCTTGTAACAACAAACACGCGATTGACCCATCAAATTATTAAACATTCCGTTTGATAATCCATTCATTGTGCATATTGTATTTACATTATCCAGTAGCGGATTAAGGGGGGGGGGAGGGGGGGGGGGTGTGGGGTCGGGGGAGGCTTCAGAAATCCCGATTTTTTTTTTCTTTTTTACACAAAAGACGCATTTTGGGTTTGGCATTTCTAATTGACATAAGCGCCGCTTAGATCAATGAGTATTCGAAATTAAAGTAAACACTGGATATCATGATGTACATATGATATGAACTTAAGACAAGTTTGACTGTACATTAATTGTACATATAAATCTATATGGAACAAGTTATAAGTCGGTCCAAGATGAACCTCCATTAAGCACCCACCTGTGTTAAGCAAGCAATTTTGGACTTTCCCATGGCCGCTTGCTTAAGACAAGTTTGACTGTATATGTATAATTTGGAGATCATGACCTTTAACATTTAAATACTTACCCTGTTCAACACCACAGGCCTGTGTATAGAGAATAGTAGGTTAGTGCCGAATGGGAAAAAATATCTGGCAAGGCTCAGGAAACGGATGGGCGAGGCTCTGCCAAGCACATCCCGTTTCCGTGCCGCGCCAGATATTTTTTCCCATTCACGGCACTAACCTACTATTCTATTTATCCCATCAACACCTATAAATGGCTGTAAAATGCAAAAATAGTATTGACTGGATATCAAAAATGTTTCACGGCACCGTGTTTCACGGCACATACGCACTGTGTTGACGGGATAAAATGGTATTGGCAAAAAGTGAAGATCCAGATGAGCCGGCTCGTGACGAGCCGTCTCATCAGGATCTGCACTTTTGCAACTAATTTTCATATTTTTTGTTTAGAAAAAAAGCACCCCCTTTTTATAAATGGAGTAGTCTGAAAAACATTTTGTGATGATTTGTTTGGTCAGAAAATTAACATTTCACAATCCATTCCAGTTATGTAGAGGTGAAAGGGGTAATAGAAGCAACTTGAATTTCACTGGATGAGTAGTATATAAGAGTCATAATGATACCATCACCTCTGGAAGGTGCCAGCTACGCGCGGCACCTTCCACAGCATGATGGTATCATTTGTGACTCTTATATACTACTAACGCGAGACCATATATTTATGACATGAGAAGATACACCCTATTAGAGATAAAAATCCCTATGTTATACTCAGTATATATATATAACATAATGGTTTTAATTAAGTGTGCGTGGTTGAAGACAGGTAGTCACGAGAGATGTTTTCGCACCGGTATTTACGAATATTGCAAACATCACCGTGCATGGATGCAAAGAGGTTCCGTTTCACCTCGCCCATGTCGGCATTGTGGGGTAGGGACCAAAGCCGAGTCATTGCTATGTCCACCATGCGGTGGCACTCGGGCTACTCATCGAATGGTTAACAAGGGATTACGTGCTCGAAAGTATTATCGTTTAGTAATAATTCAAATCGGAAAGTCAGTTACAAAGATAGAATCGATCTAATAAGTCACGGTGTTTCTACAGCATTAAAACACTGTAAAAAACATTATCAAACTAATTTTATAAAATTGAAAATTGAACAGAAAAACAACACAAATATATAACAAAATGGTAATAAAATAGAATGGCAATTGGAATTTTGTAATGTCTTTGGTGAAAAATATTACTATAAATTGAAAACATTATGCAGAAACGAATACATGAAATATCAGCGTAATTTATTACGCTCCGATAAAAGCGTTGCATTTACAATATTATACCGGCAATTATGTCGCCGGTACAAGGATCAAATTAGTGAAACGAAGCGACTAAATAGGATCGGAGAACAACTACCGGAACATCATAAAACTAATTTTATAAAACATTTTAAAATCAACGATTCGTTTACGGATATGCGTTTCTACAATCATATTGTAATGGATTTGAAAATTCTAATTGGAAATTGAACAGAAAAAACAAGTACCAATATTATTAGAGAAAATGGATAATACAATACAATTGGAATTGAAAGTTTTTAATGGCTGTGTTGAAGAAGTTTACGAAGAATACGGGGGTTATAATCCTATATATAAATTCTATAAAATGAGAACACTAGGCGATATCGAATACATGAAATACCAGCGTAATTTATTACACTCAGATAAAAACGCTGCATTTACAATATTATACCGGCAATTATGTCAACTATACAAGAGGCAAATACAAACATTAAGACGGATAATGCGTATCGGATATGAAACTAAGGCGTATTATATAAAAAATTTAAAACCCAACGATTCATTTACGAATGTACATTTCTACGATATCGCTTATAAATTTATGTTGTAATCACAACACCAACCAGACGACAATGTTCCAATTACACGCGTTATGAAAATGTAAATAAGGTGTCCCACCTTACACGTATATTAAGTGTCCATTTATAGAGAGGTTTACACGATTACGTCTTCCGGGATGGAAAATAAACACACTGTAATATATATTACACACACGGCTATTTATAGCCTTATCGATGGTATGTAAACAGGCTATCGATTGTTAAGTTTATATACGAGAAATAAACACAGTTTGGTGTCGGGACGCCGGCATTAATATCTCAACAGTGAGATAAGTTTCGCCACATGTAATTCACTCTGGCCGCTCTGCACATTATAGCGGATGGAGGTAACGATGAGGTGGGGTCCGCGGCATAGGTCCAATGATGGGGTGGAGGAGATGTGAGTGTAACACACCTCGCTAAGCCGAAAAAATTAAAAAAAATAGAAGAAATTTAAGCGAAGGCTTAGCGGGGTGGACCCAGAAGGGTTTTGCTGGCGCGGGTTCGAGCCTCAGTGGAACCTAAAACTTTTTTTCTTTTTTTTCTTTTTAAATTGTTAATAATTTTCATAAAATTAATTAATAAATTGTTTAATGCACCAATATAATTAATTTTATAATTTTCTTTAAATTAATTATAAAATTAATTATTTTATAAAATATCACAATGGTGCTGTAACATTTCTTTCGACTTTATCTCCAAGTTTTTCCCTAAATTTATCCCAATCAGTACACTCAATTTTGGGCATGGTGGCGCGCGCTTTGATTCTTATATCATTTTTTAATTGTTCATATCTCCCCATTTCTTCCACCACGGATTCAAACTCTAAATTTGATATTTTCTTATCGGCCAACGCTTTGGACACCATAACGTCGATGGTATTCTTAGACCTGGCTGAGAACAGATATTCTATCATGTTTTCTACATTTTTTCTCGAGTTTTCCACCCGACGCCCTAATTACCATACACAACAACCCAGAAACGGCCGCACCGCACATAAAATCCCCGCTACAGGAACCGTTATAATGGTGGTGGATATAGTTGCAGCTGTCCCCCCCCGCCCCACACAACACAGAAACACTCGCTAGAGCCGTGCTAGATGCTTCACCCATGTTCACCGCGCGTCTATATTTTTTAGCGTTTCTTTTTCTATTTGTATATTCTCTAACTAAAATATCCTGCATAGCGACGATATTATTCAACCTAAAATCTGAACTTCTTTCGTTAATTGTACACCGTGTTGATGGAGTGATATTGACAATTGGAAGTGTTGATTCGTTCATGATTTTCAATATATTAGTATTTACAAAATAAGTTCAATTAACAATGAGACAATAGTGGAAGAACTCTCTGGGTCACCGATTTTCGTAACAAAGTTAATAACACTACCTTTGGAAAGTCTAATTCGATCAGAAACCGAGAAACGAAACCACTGTCGAACTATCTCCAGAGATTTTAGTGACTCCAACCCCCCGTTCTTCCCCATCTACTACAATATTTATCGCGACCGCGCCCACAGGTTTACCACTACCATTAACCGAGCAGACCGCCATTTGGATAACTTCACCTGCAGCTGTCATAGTGTATCCCCCACATTTATTACTCACTTTGGCACCGAACGAATATTCATAGTGCCCCTCAACCAATGGGCCCCGCTTCTCAGCCCAAACTGTTATGGCACGTTTTAGCGTTTTCATTGTTCGCACTATTCCGGCAAGCGCACTGTTTGCGTTATATGCCTCAGTACGAATATTATAAGAGGCCTCCTCAAGAGCTTTGGTCGCGGCTATACGATCATGTTTCAGTTTATCGGAAACCTCGGTTATCTTTCCATCTAGTTCGTTAAGTGCCGCTTCTCTGCTGAGAGAGTCCTCTAAGGGCAACGCATGATAAACCTCCGTAATGGTCGCCTGGTGGCCTTTTAGGGCTTTCTCAACACCCGACCGGGCCTCTTTTTGAAATTCGGTTATTTTCCCGTCTAGTTCAGCAACCGCCGCTTCTCTGATGAGAGAGTCCTCTGAGCGCAACACCTCATAAGCCTTCGCAAGGGCTGCCTGGTGGTCTTCTCGGGCTTTCTCAATACCCGTTCGGACCCCCTCAACCCCCAACCGGGCCTCTTTTCGAAATTTGGTTATTTTTTTGTCTAGTTCAGTAAGTGCCGCTTCTCTGTTGAGTCCTCTGATCGCAACGCCCCATAAGCCTCCGCAATGGCCTCCTTGTGGTCTTCTCTGACCCCCTCAACCCCCGACCTGGTCTCTTTCAGAAATTCGGCTATTTTCCCGTCTTGTTCAGCAAGTGTCGCTTCTTTGCTGAGAGAGTCCTCTAAGCGCAACGCATCATAAGCCTCCGCAAGGGCCTCCGCAAGGTTCGACTGGTGGTCTTCTCGGACTTTATCAATACCCGACCGGGTCTCTCAATACTCGACCGGGTCGAAATTTTGTTATTTTTTTATCTAGTTCGGCAACCGCCGCTTCTCTGACGAGAGAGTCCTCTGAGCGCAACACCTCATAAACCTCCGTAAGGTCCGCCTGGTGGTCTTCTCGGGCTTTCTCAATACCCGACATGGCCTCTTTTCGAAATTTGGTTATTTTTTTGTCTAGTTCGGTAAGTGCCGCTTCTCTGATGAGAGAGTCCTCTAAGCGCAACGTATCATAACCCTCCGTAAGGGCCGCCTGGCGGTCTTCTCGGACTTTATCAATATCCGACCTGGTCTCTTTTCGAAATTTTGTTATTTTCCCGTCTAGTTCGGTAATGTCGTGTGCTTCACTGATGAGAGTGTCCTTTAAGAGCAACGCATCATAACAAGCCTCCGTAAGGTCCGCCTGGTGGTCTCCTCGGACTTTATCAATCCCAACGGGCCTCTTTTCGAAATTTGGTTATTATTTTTTCACCTAGTTCGTTTAGTTCCGTATGCGTTTCTTCACGACTTTGTGTATTCACAGCCAGGGCATATTCTCTAAGTTGTTATAGTAGACTCCTGTGAATCTCGTCCGTGGCCACCGATATAGTTCTATTGATCAAGGCCTTTGTTTTTTGGGTAGTTAAAAAGTCGCCCTCTGTCGGGATGAATCACCCTTCTGTTGGTTCCAAATTCTTTGAATTTGTCACCCAATCAGAAGAACTACCTGGTCCGTATATACTCATTTTCAATAATGTTGATAATATATATATTACGAACATGCGTTTAATTCTAAATAATTTTCTTAAAATTAATTAATTTGAAATTTCTAGGACGACCGAAATCGGGTAATCGTTCTTCAACTCTCGCCCTTTATCATCAAGAATAGAAATCTTCAACTCGTGGATGTGTCCTGATTCCAAAAACTTTCATCTCGGGGTGTGGGAAAAGTCTAAGGTCACAGTCTCACCATAGAAACAGTCGCTGGCGGGCACACGGTTTTCAGTAATGTGGTGGGAGTGGCCGTCTACCGTGTTGTACGATGTGTTCACCCGATCCAGTGCACCCCGAGAGTTTTCGTGACGGCGAAATTCACCGGGGTCGTGCCGACGTGCTCGCCAGGATCAACACTCCGTCATCGTTGTAAGGGTATGTTATTTTAAATCCTAACAGTGAGCCCAACCCCGGTGAGATCCTTAAACGCCTATCAACGGTCAATGTTGTGAGCCCCGTTGCTTTCGAGATTGCGAGAGTGACTACACCAGGAATCTTCTCCGCGACAAAAGCTTGGAGATCTCCGAAACTCCAAAGACCCTGAGGTACTATAGCATCTGGTTGGTACTTCTGAATCTATTTACGTCTATTCTATGTAGCATATCTATGAGGAAGTGTTCGGAGTCGGTGTCTGATGCGAACAAATCAACGTCCCCGACTTCTGTTGTGAAAAACTCGAGCGTTTCAACGTTTTTCCACCCAACCGTGAAGGTGATTGATCTGAGGCCTACCCGGCGTTGTCCGCAGCAGTTGTCTATTAACTTTTGAAGTTCACAACTCCCTTTTTGAACATTAGTGATAGTAGCAAACATAATAATATCTTTCAATGGATACAAAAGCATTTAGCTTTAATTCTAATGCAAAGTACGCGGTCGGAGGTGTATACACTCAAAAGAACACCATTGGTGAGCTTGTTGTGCACCCCACAATAAGAGCTAGTTTGGGCATGGGTTTCGACACAAATTTCACTAACATGTTTGAAAAGTACAGACTTCCTAAAACCATTACACAGGATGTCATAACAAACTGGAACAACAATCCTATGCAGTTCTGGCAGAACCAACTAAATTTTGCCGTGTGGTGTGCCACAACCGGGTGTGGCGTCTCTTTCAGAGACCACATAGCAGACCGTAACAGCATGTTAAGCAGTAGCGCTCACAACTTTCATGTGTATTATACCATTAGGAGGATTCTCAAAGAACTAGGTACTCCACTACCTCAAGACGACGGGTGGAATCCTATTTCCAACACATACAACCGTAAGGAGGTTCGAACGGATATGTGACGAATTTAAAGTTTCAAAAGATTCGGATTGGAGACAGAAAACATTTTCAGATACCGGAGGTTTAGGTACTGTTTATCTCAGTGGTCTAGACTACGGTGCAAGCACGAAGTATGCCACCCCAGATGTAACCTTTGGTTTCTACTATTCAAATCGTGTTGTGAACCCAGTTAGAGGTTATAAAAATTGGACCGCCACCGATTATGTAGTAAATAAATAAAATGACATTCGTGTCTGAAGTTAGTACAAAGAGACAGTGTAATTACGATTACTGCTGGTATAATGCACCAAAAATAGCTCACGTCGATTATATTTTACAAGACGAAAACGTGCATAGTAAGGGTATAGAAACCTTTATATTGGACGATGGTCTAGGGTTTACGCAGGCCGGTGTTACCCGCCTCAACGACTCCATTCGCGTATACGTTTTGGACCATCCTCGGCGCACAGAAGCAAACTCGCAGTTCTATAATAGGAGTCGGAACGGCGTTTGACGCGCAAAAACAGTTCTTGGCACTTGTTGAGGAGCCATCTCAGCTAAGGTGGACCTGGAGAAGGCGATCCAGAATTATCAAGACGTTTTGCAGACTGCCAGCACCCCAGTGGACTATGTATTTGGAATAGGTCTTTATATGGCGCCGAGCAATATGATACTACGAGACGACCGGTTGATGGTTTACAATAATCAAATCGTAATCGCCACCGCCAATCAAAAAATCGGTCACAACGGTAACGTGAACACGGATATCATCAAGCGCACCCCCAACATGATCGGGTTCAACAGTGTTGTAAAGTCAAATAAATTCGAAAAAGATTTCATAAAACCCCCAAAACACAAAATGGATACACATACCTCAACACAATCGAACCCAGTACCCCCAAAACACAAAATGGATACACATCCCTCAACACAACCGAACCCAGTACCCCCAATTAGTAAATTGGATGCACCATCAAGTTCCATCAACAATGTTGAAACACCAATCATCAACAATGTTGAAATTGGAAGCACAACACACGAGGAGGAGAAATTAGCGCTCGTCGTCGCCCTCGTGGCGATCGGATTATTTACGCTTTGGTTTTAGGAACTCTCTGGCGAAGAATAGTAGGAGACCGGCGATGGCCACGATTAAAGCCCAGGTATTCTCGGCGAGCCATCCGACCGTTTTTGATAATATAGATAACAAGAAGGAGAGGAGGCCTCCTATCAAACCAGGCAGCGCGGCAGCCAACTTTCCTGCTAATTTAGCCAGGAGACTGGCGAGGGCTTTTAGTTGTTTTTTTATCCACTCCTTGGCTCAGCCGGATGGCGCGGGTGCTGGTGCGGGTGCGGGTGCGGGTGCTGGTGCGGGTGCGGGTGCTGGTGCTGGTGCTGGTGCTGGTGCTGGTGCTGGTGCTGGTGCTGGTGCTGGTGCTGGTGCGGCACCAGCATTGACAGCTACAAATAGAGACGATATAGATAGAATTAGGGTCGATATAATCATGCTGAAAGCTGCGATGATGGTTAATATCGTGACGCCCTTCTCTCTGAACAGAGTGCGAAGACGATCACCGAGTGTCGTGTCCTCGTGCAGAACCCTCGAGATTGTTTCGCGGCTCCGACTTAATTGGCCGGAAGGAAAGTGCCTCACGGTTAGTCGAAGCAGCCTCCAAGCGAGCTTCTCTTTCGTCCCGCAACGACCGCAGGAGTTTGTTGATCTGCTCGGTAGATTCTCTATCGTCACGGACTTCCCCAAGTTTTCTTTCTTCTAGCGCGATATGTTTGTCCAGCGCCGTGAGTTTGGAGAGGTTATTGACCAGTTCGCCCCGAGTTGTTTGCAGAGCCTTATCGAGTCCCAGGAGTTCGCGAAGAGGTAATGGTGGGTCATATTCGTGCCGTTCATTTCTTTCTTTTCACCGTGGTTTCAATTGTGTGAATACCGTCGGTGGCTAAACGAGGGACATCGCTGAGCTCGCTCATTTCTATAGCGGCGGCTGTCTTCGCCAGCGTTTCGTCGGTAGACTGTAGGGTTTTTACCATTTGTTGAGGCAGCTGCGACGATCATCGATCACTCCGAGAGCTCGAGCGAGGGATACTCCATATCGGTTCACGGAAGAGGGGCTGAGGAACCGGGTCGGGTCGTTCTTGTACGTCAGCAACTTCCAACTAGTACCCCATTTAACCCACAAGTCTCCTCTTTTAGTGCTGCGGAACTCCCAACGTGGCCTTGATGCTGTTTTTAGACACCTCACTCTCCCACCGTTTCACCAGAGACTCCGTTTCCGTGAGAGGCGCCAGCTCATTCTTGGAGATCCCCGCAGGAATCTCGGCACCGCCCGCCCATGCCGGAGTTGCGGATGGGGCCTCCCAGAGAAAAGTACTAAAGGGTGAAGTTCCCATTGGTATCGCTGTTAAGGGCTTAATTCGGGGGTCGACAAACTTAGGATCTTTATTTAATGGTGTTAATGGTGTCTCTATGAAGGTCGTTTCGTCATCATCGTCCAAGCCCTCGCCTCGGGTATATGGATCGATGTCATCATCATGGCGGAAATCGTCTCTGCCGATTTCATCCATGTCAATATCGTAATCAGCCATCTAATTTTCTTAAAATTAATTATGTATTAAAGACAAAACCATACGGGTTTAATATAGTTTCACTAAATTATGTCTTCGAGTCAATACGGTCGCAAACTCAATCCATACCGCAGACTGCGTGAGCCCCACGGGGCAAAAGGCGTGAGACAGAATGTCGTTATTACGAACAACCCATCGACGATCGACGAGAACCAACAGCTCTTGGTCCGCTTCCCCAACCTCGGAGCTAACGACGTCATTGTGCCGGGTACTGTTCGCCTCGCTTTCACTATTTCGCTGACGTCGACGGACGAGGACCGAACCGTCGTTCAGAACCTGGGTCGCGCCATCGTCAAAAAGACCATGATAAAGATTTCTGGTACATCCCGCTCGACTTTGAGTTGCTGGAGTCACATGCCCTACTATCAGAGCGCTTTGGCTGACCGCCTCGAATACGAACTAACGTTCAACGACTACGGCCCGAGTTCTCATAGCCAGCGACATGTTATCGACGTATACGATAGATAATGTTTCGCTGGAGTACGACATGGTCACGATGCCCGAACTCGCGCGATTGATCAGAACCCAGTACGCCGGGCGCGTTGCCATACTTTACGACCGAGTTCTTCACCATCGCAAGATGACGAAAGACAAAGGCGACACATTGTGGAATATTAATGTCAACGTACCCGCCCGCTCGATGAAAGGTATACTGATGTTGTTCGAGGATGCTCGGTTCGCGTTCGGTGCTAGAAAAACCGACAAATTCTATAACCCCAAAATCACGAAGGTAGAGGTGACGATCGAGGGAGTACCCAATCAACTCTGCAGTTTGTTGCCGGCTCTAAGCGCTCTCCGGAGGTTGCAGCAGTTGCCAAAGACCTGCATCTCTCGGCCGTCTCCCTCGCGGAGTTCCTGAATACCAAATACGCGTTATGGTTAGACATGCGATCCAGCGACGACGACCAAATACACGGCAACGGACGCCAAGTTGAGAACGCTAGCGAGGGTGTGACGATCCAGATAACCAAAGAGGCGGATGGAGCCGGGCCATTGAACGTGTACTTATATATAATTACAGACGCACAACTCAACATCGAAGATGGCCGATACGTCTCAGCACTCTATTGATTTAATAAAAAAATCATCTAACAATTTATTAATTAATAAATTTGATAATTCTAAAGAATTAATTAAGAAAATTAGCAATCATTCTAATGATTTATTAATTAATAAATTTGATAATTCTAAAGAATTAATTAAGAAAATTAGCAATCAATACCAATTCACGATTGGAGATGCCCACTCTGCCATAATATGTGGGCAGACAGGATGTGGAAAAACGGTTTTCATCCTAGACTTGCTCGAGGGCTCCTACCGCGATGCCTTTCGTCATATTGTGATCCTGTGTCCCACTATGCGGCACAACGATACTTATCAGCAGCGCCCGTGGATATGGACCGACCCTGAGGTATACGTTATTGACCCCGGTGATAGGCTTCACGATTGGTTGCATGGTTTATACCAAAAATTCCAGGGTGAGCCCACCCTATACGTGATTGACGATTGCTCGGCCAAGGCGGCGATGACCAAAAAGAAGGACATGCTCTCCGAGCTCGCATTTTCTGGCCGCCATGCTAGGCAAAGCGTATGGATATCCACTCAAAAGTACAACGCCGTCCTCAAGGATCTGCGCGAGCAAACGAAATGGGTCGCCCTCTTTCACTGCAAGGACCGAGACTCATTTGATGACTGTCTTCGAGAGAATGACGTTATCCCAACGCGCGAGGAGCGCCTGGAGGTTCGACAGATGCCTTCGGAAACTAAGCACGACAAGCTTTTGCTAAAGACTGATCAACCAACTACTTACGAAGTTATCAATTAATTTTATAATTAATTAGCAATTACTGAACAAATGCTGAACAATGCTGAACAATGCTTAACAATGCTTAGCAATTACTGAACAAATGCTGAACAATGCTGAACAATGCTTAACAATGCTTAGCAATTACTGAACAAATGCTGAACAATGATGAACAAATGCTTAACAAATGTTGAACAAATGCTGAACAATGGTTAACAATGTTAACAATTTGGTGCTCCGCTGCGAGCTTTGTTGCGAGCATAATGGTGATCATAAGTATCAGGTAGTGCGCTTGGCAATATGTTAAAGTGATGAGACTTGTTAGAATAGTTAAATTAATTTTAAGAAAAATGAACTGCGACGAACTTCTCGATCAGCTAATAAAAGAAACCTCAACTCCGACTGCCAACACCCTGAAAGATAATGATCCGACAGAGCAATCGGAATCAACTCCAACTCCAACGGCGGTTGGTATTGGGTTGAGTGCAACGACTCCGAATGAAAATGAAAATGCGGCGCGACGAGAGCGGCTAGCTGCGCTGGTTGCTAGGGGACAATCGGAGCATTATCTCGGTAGGCGTCTCTCAGTTTTTCAGGTGGATAAGATGTCAGATGCGGAGATCGATAAAATGTATGCGTGATACGAATCCAAATTGGGAGCGGAGATGACAAAAACTCTCGGATCGGCGGCTATTCATTTGTACGCAACCGCAGTTAGTATACTTCTCCCTATACCAAACACCGCGGGATTGATTGACGATCTAGAGACTGACCCTTTTATAGGAACAGCCTGCTGCTCAATTTATCACAAGTTTGGAATGTACTTAGCTCCGCTGACAACCGCGTTGACCACGGGTAAACACTGTCAATTTGGACATATATGCCCACGAACTATAAGCCCTAATATTAATACAAAATATAATTTTGAAAATGATGACACAAGACACACCCGCGAGAGTGACGGAGTTGAACCAGATTGCTCCAACCCAATCGAACCCGAGTGTTACTCCGCCACTGGATGACATACCGCATATAAAAAATCCCAAAAGACAGGCAGCCGGGCGGGCGGCAGCTGCCACCCGAAAAGTTAAACAAGATAAAATACTAGCCGAGCTTCGAGAGGCTAAACAGTCGTTGCAATCGGGGACGGAGACAGCAAAACATCTGAAGACAGAGTTGAGTACAACAACACCCCCAATTCACGAATTGGAAGCACACTCAACACCCAATACCAACTACCGTTGGAGTTGGGCGAATCCGATTGAACCCAAATTCGTGAATTGGAGTTGGGTTGTTGGTGGTGGTCTGGCAGTTGTTGGTGCCCTGTGCGTGTGGAAATACCCCATATTATCGAAAAAACAACCAGCCAGTGTTCAGAAGAAAGTTACGAAACACCAATCGCGATTGGATGCGCCCCATTTAAACATTGATCGCGACCCCTTTTATATGCAATAATTATAATGGCTGAACAAGATGTAAAATGTTAGTGAATGCGCTTTATCACGCCGTGGTGATATCGGGTTTCAGTATCGGGTATGCTCGACTATCAAAGATGGCCCTAGGAGGATCCGCTCCCAAATTGGACTTTACTGCGAGAGACGTAGGGCTCGCGACCTTAGATGTAGTGGCCGCAGTTTGGACCCGAGATTATCTAGTTAAAGCTGGAATTCTACCAGTTAATATATGGAAATAAATGGCTTCAATCTCAGTAATAGTAGGTGGTGCGCTCGTAAACGCATTGGCGTTCAGCGGTAGCAACTTTATATTCTCTAAAATGAGAAGCTCGAACGTGGATGAGGAGCGTAAGCGTCACGATTTAGCTGTAGAGTGAGTGAGTGAGTGAATAGGGTTTAACGTCCGCTTTTCTGACATAGAGGTACAAGCCTCAGGGAGTCTACACGCAGACGGGTCAACGGGTCGAGTCCCGTATCCCACCTGTCCAAGGGGGTAAATCCCAACTTCAGAACTCAATATTTACAATCAAAATATATATTCCAGTCCTGAAATTAGAACAACCTGATCTGGTGCCAGGCCCTCGCCACACCAGCATCATTTATCCCATCCCCTAAAAGTAATAGGATTAGCGCTAATCTTACTTTTATATATGGGGCATAGCCCGACTCAACTCTCACATACAAGAAAGCCAAAAATGTACATGAGGGCCAAATCCGGTATAGTGGGTTCCGGAAAGTATGAACCCAATCGTTAAGCCAGTTTAGTCGCCTTTTACGACAAGCAATGGCTACTGCAGCACTATTCTCAGGATCAGTTGATCCCGCCCCGGTGCCTGCACGGGGCTATTTAGCTGTAGAACAACTCAATAGCGCAAAGGAAGCGTGGTCGAAAAAATGAACCGCCCATCTGGACTGGGTCAATGAAGAGCTTCGCCGCGAAAATCACGCCGCACAAACTTTTCAGAACGTTGAAGAAGCCAACCGCGAGTACGCGCTGGCATATCCGCACAAAAGTCTCGCGCCGCTGGATCGCGAGCCCCAACTTTCAGATTTCTATGTACCGTCAGAGCCCCAAAAAGACCGCGAGATCGCGTTCATCGTCGTGGGAATGGGTGTGGTGGGGCTCGTCGGCTACTATATTCGATCGAGATTTTAAATTAATTATTTTAAATAACTATATATATATATAGAACGATGTCAGTTGACAAACTTTATTTTGCTATGATTGATGTAGGCTACACTGCCCTTAAACACCGCATGGTTGGTGGAAAGGGTATGATTCGTCTGGCCCGAGATTCTCTCGAGACGTGGCGGGAGGATGAAAAAGTGGCCACCCTTTTCGCAAAGCGGATGTTAGATTCCTCCACCAATCCTGGGGGATTAGATTTTCCCAAGTTCCTTCAGAACTTAACCCCCAATCGCGATTGTACTTCCAACAAAGGTTTATTATTATCGACGCAGTTACCGGACGATCTGGCGAGGGCATGTTGGAGATTGTCCAATATATTAGAATACATACCATACTATGAACACGCGCAAACTTAATACCAAACTATCGGTTCGCCTAACGCGCAAGCTAGCGAACGCGTACTATAGCCCCCGCGGCTACTGGAAGGGACTCGCGGCCATCAAGAACCTCGCGGCGGCGACCAAGGTTTCAGAAAACGCTGTCAAGGAATGGCTCAAGAAGCAGGCCATCTGGCAGATCTATTTACCCGCGCCTCACAATATTCCGCGCCCGAAATTCGACGTGCCGGTACCGAACCAAGTTCACCAAGCGGATCTCCTGTTTCTCCCTCACGATCGCGTCGGTCGTAAGACGTACAAGTACGCGCTGACAATCGTTGACGTAGCGAGTCGTTATAAGGGAGCTGAGCCGTTGGCCACTAAAGAGTCTAAGGAGGTGGCCGAGGCTCTCTCCCGAATATATAAGAGGAGTCCTCTCAAATGGCCGAATCTTCTCCAGGTCGATCCCGGCCGCGAGTTCATGGGCGCGGTCTCTCATCTATTGTCTAAGCATGACGTTTCTGTCAGACGCGGCCGCATCAACATCCACCGGGACCAGGGGATCGTGGAGCGCTTCAATCGAACCCTGGCTGAGAGACTGTTCGGACACCAATACGCTAAAGAACTTGTAGACCCTCATTCGCGATCGACCGAGTGGGTGGCCAGACTACCCGCCGTGGTCTCCGCATTGAACGGAGAGGTGACCAGATTGATAGGTAAGAAGCCCGTAGATGCTATCAAGTTTAAAAGGGTGACGAGCGAGCCCTCTGCCGTCTCGCGCGGGCGACCCGTTGGTTTAGAGGAGCAACGGCTTCCATCGGATATTGACGTCCGGTACCTCTATCAACCGGGAGAGCTCGAAGGTTAGAATTTGTAAACGAACACGTTCCAACAAGTGTAAGTATCGGAGATACGCTGTCCGGGAGCATAACCCACATATGTGAAAAGGATCCGGCTAAATTAGTACGGTTGTTTATCGAAGACTTACAGGAAAGAGGTAAAAACATTCGCGAGGTCGTGGGGAAAGATAAAATCTACGGCTATCCAACAGATTTTGACAGACTTTCTGCTCCACAGAAGCGGGAGGTTGAACGATGGATTTCACAAGTCCCCGTTTTAGGGTTTAATTCCAGTAACTACGATCTTAATCTAATAAAGCAACACCTAGTGGGCATTTTAGCCGATACAACAACGAAAGTATTAGTTGGAAAGAAAGCAAACACAATTATTTTTCTATTTACACCAGAATTCCGGTTTTTAGACGTAAAATTATATATTGCTCCGGGTATCGATTATGACCGATGGGTAAAGGCTTACGGATGTGAGGGAGAAAAATCCTTCTTTCCATACGAATGGTTCGATTCCCCCGATAAGTTGGATTACGAGGGATTACCACCACTTAAATACTGGGAAAAAACAAACTAGCCCCGAATAAATCGATAACCAAGAAGCAGCTGGAAGATTGCAACATTTTCAAAAATCATAACATGAAAACTTTCAGAGATTGGTTGAGGTATTACAACGATTTGGATGTAGGACCGTTTCTTGAGGCTGTGTGAAAAAATGTCTAAATTTTACAAAACAAAAGGTGTCGATATGTTTAAAGATGCAGTTACCCTTCCGGGAGTTGCTTTGCAATATATTCTCAGAGGAATCATAAAGCACTACGTAAAAACTTATGTAACAAAAGAGAGCAGGGTCGAAGACACTCTTTGTCCACCACTGTTTGCCCCGGGGAAAGAAATATACGAAATGATGAAAGGAGCATTGGTAGGAGGTCCGTCAATTGTGTTTACAAGACACGCTGAAAGCCGGTGTTACCAAGATTAGATCAACCCCAGAGGGTAGCGGAAAACTCTGCAAAGCGGTGTTAGGATTTGACGCGAACGCTTTGTATTTATCTACGTTGAATAAAGAGATGCCTTGTGGTAAGGGAAAACTCTACCACGTGCATAGTCCCCACAACATACAAAAAATATCATACTTTGTTGGGAAGGTTTTATCCAACGAATGGTTCGGATTTGCGGAAGTACATATAGAGGTTCCTCCAAATCTTAAAGAGAAGTTTTCAGAAATGTCACCAATATTTATAAATCGTGTTGTTGAGGAGAGTGAAGTACCGGAGCATATGTTGGACTATTTAAAAGATACTAACCGCACGAGAGGAGAGGGAAAAAATAAAAAAACTAGTTGGGGCAATGTCCGCACAAAAAGTATTGTTGTACGCACCACTTTTAAAATGGTATTTAAATCACGGATTAAGAATAGTCAAGGAGGTTACAGCGGCTAGGCGAGCCGGAGATGTTGACACTTCCAAAGCTCCGATTGCAGATATAATGAAACTACTGGGGAATTCATGTTGTGGAAAAATGATAGAATCCCCCGAGAACCACCTCAACACAACCTACACTAAAGAACGAAAAGTGTAGACAAGGCTTTGAGATCCGCATATTTTCACGATCTAGAGGAAATAGGAGACGAGTACGAGATATCTTCTAGAAAAGTAAACGCCAGCATGACTCGTCCATTTCACTGTGGGATCGCCGTTTACCAATTTGCAAAACTAAGAATGTTACAGTTCTATTACGATTTTATGGACAAGTACGTGGATAGATCCGATTTTGAATTAATACAGATGGATACTGACAGTTTGTACATGGCCGTTAGTGTGGACGAATCAGGTTTAGAGGGTATGATAAAACCACATCTTAGAGAGTCTTTCAACAAATATAAAAACAACTGGTTAGCGTGGGATAAATGGAGTAATAGAGAACCAGGACTTTTCAAGACAGAGTTTCGCGGGGATCGTGCAATCGCACTATGCAGCAAGTGTTATGTGGTTGAAAAAGTAGACACAACCCAAGTAAAACATTCAGCCAAACAATTACTGAACAATGCTTAACAATTACTGAACAATGCTTAACAATTATTTATGTTTTATTTTTCATTTATTTTAAAAACGGTCACAGAATCCTCCCATTTGGTCGTCAGTTAGAAATCAGTTAGAAATCAGTTTTATTGACTCTCTTGTATCCCAAATAGTATAATAATGTACGAATAAAGTATAATTAAAGTACAAATAAAATATTCTGTAACCTTCTAGAGTATAATAGAGTATCGGTAAATAAAACTGATTTCTAACTGATTTCTAACTGACGGCCAAATGGGAGGATTCTGTGACCATTTTTAAAATAAATGAAAAATAAAACTAAAATAAATAATTGTTAAGCATTGTTCAGTAATTGTTAAACATTGTTCAGTAATTGTTAAGCATTGCTCAGTAATTGTTAAGCATTGCTCAGTAATTGTTAAGTATTGCTCAGTAATTGTTAAGTAATCGTAACCATTTTGGTAGAGGTTTTAAACCGTTTTGCCTTCATTTTTAAATAAATATTATTTTTATTCCCAGTTTTGCATTTATGTTGAACATTATTATCTATACCTTTTATAAAAGTAATTCTTGAGGAATTATGCCTAAATCTACTATTAACCAAGACGCTTTGTTAGATATCCTGCGATCCCGAGGTAATATCACGGCTTGTGAAATTAAAAAGAAGTATCATATTGGGTCCAAGAGACTCGCAGAGTTGTGGGAAAACGATCAATTTATAATCGGTATATCAAGAGAAAATTGGAAGAAACCTGTTGACAGAGGAAATAAGAGACCTGTTGGAAGACCAAAAAAGATACCGTTGGTAGTTGCTTAATCATTATAATCATAATTCATTTTTATAAAATGATGATGAAATTAAAAAAAGGAGTAGTTATTATTTTTTAGCATAAATTTGAGAATGTTGTTCATTTTGTCACAAAAAATCCCCCAATTTCCCACATTTTGTAAAAACTATCCTCTCTACCTTTCACTAATTTTCTACGAAATTATGTTTAAAGTGGTTCTGTATGAATTCCGTCCTGTAAAACCCTTCTCTTATCGTAGTACGCGGAAAGATCCTAAATAATTTATTCTGTGTATAAGTTTTCATAACACCGTCTCCCATTCTAAATCCTCTGTTTGTTCCCATATCTATATCCACAGGGTATAGGGCCTCATTGTACCTTCGCCATGAAAGTGTGTTTTGTCTTGCAGATAACCCTTTGGCCGAATGTTTTACTTGGGTTGTGTCTACTTTTTCAACCACATAACACTTGCTGCATAGTGCGATTGCACGATCCCCGCGAAACTCTGTCTTGAAAAGTCCTGGTTCTCTATTACTCCATTTATCCCACGCTAACCAGTTGTTTTTTTATATTTGTTGAAAGACTCTCTAAGATGTGGTTTTTATCATACCCTCTAAACCTGATTCGTCCACACTAACGGCCATGTACAAACTGTCAGTATCCATCTGTATTAATTCAAATCGGATCTATCCACGTACTTGTCCATAAAATCGTAATAGAACTGTAACATTCTTAGTTTTGCAAATTGGTAAACGGCGATCCCACAGTGAAATATAACGAGTCATGCTGGCGTTTACTTTTCTAGAAGATATCTCGTACGCGTCTCCTATTTCCTGTAGATCGTGAAAAATACGCGGATCTCAAAGCCTTGTCTACACACTTTTCGTCTTTAGTGTAGGTTGTGTTGAGGTGGTTCTCGGGGGATTCTATCATTTTTCCACAACATGAATTCCCCAGTAGTTTCATTATATCTGCAATCGGAGCTTTGGAAGTGTCAACATCTCCGGCTCGCCTAGCCGCTGTAACCTCCTTGACAAACCATTCAAAGGGCTTCCTGCTTTGTAATCTATCACCCGGTGGAGTCCAGTTATTCTTAATCCGTGATTTAAATACCATTTTAAAAGTGGTGCGTACAACAATACTTTTTGTGCGGACATTGCCCCAACTAGTTTTTTACCCTCTCCTCTCGTGCGGTTAGGTATCTTTTAAATAGTCCAACATATGCTCCGGTACTTCACTCTCCTCAACAACACGATTTATAAATATTGGTGACATTTCTGAAAACTTCTCTTTAAGATTTGGAGGAACCTCTATATCTACTTCCGCAAATCCGAACCATTCGTTGGATAAAACCTTCCCAACAAAGTATGATATTTTTTGTATGTTGTGGGGACTATGCACGTGGTAGAGTTTTCCCTTACCACAAGGCATCTCTTTATTCAACGTAGATAAATACAAAGCGTTCGCGTCAAATCCTAACACCGCTTTGCAGAGTTTTCCGCTACCCTCTGGGGTTGATCTAATCTTGGTAACACCGGCTTCAGTGTGTCTTGTAAACACAATTGACGGACCTCCTACCAATGCTCCTTTCATCATTTCGTATATTTCTTTCCCCGGGGCAAACAGTGGTGGACAAAGAGTGTCTTCGACCCTGCTCTCTTTTGTTACATAAGTTTTTACGTAGTGCTTTATGGTTCCTCTGAGAATATAATGCAAAGCAACTCCCGGAAGGGTAACTGCATCTTTAAACATATCGACACCTTTTGTTTTGTAAAATTTAGACATTTTTCCCACAGCCTCAAGAAACGGTCCTACATCCAAATCGTTGTAATACCTCAACCAATCTCTGAAAGTTTTCATGTTATGATTTTTGAAATGTTGTTGCAATCTTCCAGCTGCTTCTTGGTTATCGTTTTATTCGGGGCTAGTTTGTTTTCCCAGTATTTAAGTGGTGGTAATCCCTCGTAATCCAACTTATCGGGGGAATCGAACCATTCGTATGGAAAGAAGGATTTTTCTCCCTCACATCCGTAAGCCTTTACCCATCGGTCATAATCGATACCCGATCATAATATATAATTTTACGTCTAAAAACCGGAATTCTGTGTAAAATAGAAAAATAATTGTGTTTGCTTTCTTTCCAACTAATACTTTCGTTGTTGTATCGGCTAAAATGCCCACTAGGTGTTGCTTTATTAGATTAAGATCGTAGTTACTGGAATTAAACCCTAAAACGGGGACTTGTGAAATCCATCGTTCAACCTCCCGCTTCGGTGGAGCAGAAAGTCTGTCAAAATCTGTTGGATAGCCGTAGATTTTATCTTTCCCCACGACCTCGCGAATGTTTTTACCTCTTTCCTGTAAGTCTTCGATAAATAACCGTACTAATTTAGCCGGATCCTTTTCACATATGTGGGTTATGCTCCCGGACAGCGTATCTCCGATACTTACACTTATTGGAACGTGTTCGTTTACAAATTCTAACCTTATAGAAGGGTTATTTTTCTCATTCGAATTATCTAAATAAGCTTCAAAATCATACACAATCTGATAAGGGTAAATAATTGTAGTAGGACTTTCAAGCATAGAAGAAGTGTTTGGGGTCGAAAAGGTGTCATATTCACATTCCCAAATAGTTACTAAATTGAACTCTTTCCTAATCATCGCGTCTCGCGCTAGTGTTTTTGTGTGTTTTTCTTTCCAGTTTTTACAATGCTTCGGACACCCGTGCCAGTAACATCCGTGGAATTGATAAACTGTATCCGTCTCCGAACAAAATCCATCAACAGGAGCTCCGGTCACCCACCGTTCTCCACAGTGACCACATACCTCCGTGTGAATGTGGGGCCCCTGAAAAGAACTTATCCATGTAATTGACTTCTTGCTACATTTGGGTTTTGGATAAAATGCTCTTTCAAACGCAGACACTGGTCTATCTATTTGTTCTCCTTTGCAGGATACGTTTGTTTCTCCTTTCATGCATGTTTGTGCGTGTCTTGTTAAACAATGTGATTGTGTGAAGCGTTGATTGCAGTCAACACAACAATAGTTCTTTGCAACTTTATTCATATCTGTGATCAAAAAGGCGTGATCATTATAAATACCAATTTTCATTTTCTTTGTGCCAACTTCTTCGTAGTGTGCCGCAACGTTTCTTAAATACCATGTCCCCTCTTCTGTAGGCTCGTATGCCTCTATTCCTATTTTAAAACACTCTTCTATTTTCTTGATATCACCAAATAATATTGGCCCATCTGGAATATCCCACCCTTTTTCTTTACAGAAACGTAAATATGTGTATCGTAAATCTTCTGTCTTTGTAAAACACCGGTCGGCTCGTAGGCCCTCTGTTGTGTGAAGAGCTAAACATCTGAATAAACAGCGGTCATCGTTAAATTTATCTAGTGGTTTCAATCCTTTTTTGTATCGCAGCCACTCTGGTAATTGTCCTCCCGCAATTTGTGCAGACTTCATTCCAACATCATTCGTTACTGTACCGTATATTATTTTTACGCTAGCACTTACCCATCTTACAAAACTCCATTTTGTATTTGGTCTCTCTATTTTATCTGTTTAATCTAGACTCTTCTTGTTTCCTTATCCATTTTTTAACTGGGTTGTATTCTCTGAACCACGGACTCCCGTAAAGGTTTTTATAAAATATCAATGTTTTTGGCTTTCCTCTCGGGTCTTTCTCCTCGAGATGAACCAATCTGTAAGAAAACGAGTACCGAAGATAAAAACTCCCAGTTAACATTGGGGCCAACTCGGACATTATTCTATCGGTGTTGTCTGTTTGAAGTTTTCTTCTCAGGGTTACTGTGGTCAGCCTACGCCCCTTAACTACTTTCTTTTCTTTTTGTTTGTAATCTTCTAATATTTCATCCCCTCCACTATTATCTTTTTTAACAAACTAGCTTTCTGAACTCTCTTTTTAGGTTTTCCAATGTTTTTACTTCTAAGACTTAAAGAGGCCTCGTCTGCTAGGTTCTGTGCTATCTTTTCTGCATCTTTATTTTCTATTCCCTTAAATACCCCTCGGGAGAATGCTCTGCGGAATCTTTCCAAATATCCTCGTTTTTTAGTATTATTTATAAGTTTATTCAAACCCGTCTCTCTTAATCTGGATGAAAAGGGTACGCCCATTTTCACTAACACAGCTCTTAATTCCCTAATCTTAGGAGAAGAACTTTGTGGTAATTTTGTAGGCATTATACCCTCTATCTCCTCAAGTTTTGGACGAGATAATTTCGGGCTAACTTTCCTCATAACTTTTTTATTTGCTTGTGGCATTTTTCTCACTCTATATAAAAGTGTATATAATTCACGTTTGAGAATATTAATTAATTAATTAATTAAAATATATGGATGTCTTTGTTCAATAGGGTGTCTTGGAATATTTTGGCAAGTATTCTTATGAAGGGTTATATACGTCAAGTTTGAGAAAACTATTGTCGGTATTAAATATATAATTGTTTTGTTCAACATGGTATCTTAAAATATCACAATATTCTCAGAATATAGCAAGCACAAAAACCGTCGGGGCGAGTGTCTTTTCGGCGAACACGTAAGATCCGCCCGCGATTTTACATGGGTTTCAACTACCTTTTTTTTTTTCTGACATTTTCTAGTAAAAACTGAAATTAATTAATTAATTTTTTCAAAATAAATAATTTTGAAAAATATACCTCGTACAACTTCTTTTATTGCTGGGGATGTGTTTCTTCTCTTTCAATTAAGGTTAAAAATTGGCCTTTTTCCCACCTCTGGGACCCTGCTAGCTATCTAACTCTTTTATGATACCCCGCGGTAACGAAGTGATACCCTATATACTACTCCATACTATCTTCCTCCTACCCCTATCAACAGTTTCCCTAACTTCGGCTTCTTCGGCGAGAATCCTGGGACCCTCCTCCACCAAAGCTCTGGCGATATCTCTCCTCTTCTTGGGAGGTCCCCCCACCAACCCTTGATAAATCTTATTGTAGTACGCCTTGTATAGGGGTTTTCTACGTGCGCTGGGATCTTCTTTTACAAGCTGCGCGTAAGCGGTGGCGCGCAGACTGGCCGTCATCTCGTTCTCCAATTTCTCGGAGCGTTTTTCGGGGTCGGCGGGCAGTCGTCCGGTCGAAACCGCATGCCGCAGCCTCTCCACGTAGACGACGGCTCGCGCGTCACTTATCCTATCTGCTATATCTTTCTTGAGTCTCAAACTTCTTAGGGAAATTCCCCAACTCTTAGCTTGCTCTCTCATTTTCTTTATGGTAGGCATTATACTGAGTATAACTAATAGATTTTTATCTTCAATAGGGTGTAAGTTTATATTTATTCGTAATAAATATATGACAGATTGTTGTAATATACTTAGTATAACTTATGGATAACTTGTCTTTAATAGGGTGTCAGTTTATATTGTGACAGATTGCTGTAAAATACTGAGTATAACTTATGGATTTCTTATCTTTAATAGGGTGTCAGTTTATATTTTATTCGTAATAAAAGTATGACAGATTGTTATATATATATACTGAGTATAACATAGGGGATTTTTATCTCTAATAGGGTGTATCTTCTCATGTCATAAATATATTGTCTCGCGGTAGTAGTATATAAGAGTCACAAATGATACCATCATGCTGTGGAAGGTGCCGCGCGTAGCTGGCACCTTCCAGAGGTGATGGTATCATTGTGACTCTTATATACTACTGGATGAGTTATATTGTAGAGTATTGTAAGCACACATATTTCATTATACAGTGGAACATCTCTAAACCAGGGTGTCCTATTTAGAGATGTTCCACTGACTGTAAATCAGGTGTATGACTATTCCAAGACATACGTTTGTGCGCTCACAATCGTGAATAGATATGTGGCTGTGACTGGAAAATTGTGATCAGTGTAGATCCAGATTAGCCTATGCATCCGCACCGTCTGATCAGAATCTGTACTGTTCAGCATTTCATCACCGAAACACCCCTCATGTTTCTAACAAGCAATATAGACCATTAGCAGGTTACAGAAGTGTGCTATTTGATCAGGTGCTACACTGGTCACAAATCTCATAAGTCCCATTTCGAGTCAAAGCCATACATTATCATCTGATACAGTAGAACCTCTCTAAACCAGACACCATGAAACATAAATTTGTTTCATTTTGATGGGTTTCACTGTAATTTATGTAGACTGCTATTATGACTCTTTATGTTAGCAATAAACATAAACATGTCTCATATACCTGAATTACAGTGGAGCATCTCTAAAGCGGACATCCTGGGAACATCCCAGGGTGTCCGGTTTAGAGAGGTTCCACTGTATAAATGAGAAGGAAACCCATCAAAAACCCATCAAAACACATGGTTTGTCCGGATATCTACAAAGGGAGTTTCCACTTTATTGTATGAAACGAACCTTGCCAAAGACGTCAGACAGAATGGCAATCTGTTTGCCCCGACACAGAATTTGTTCCACAGTCTCCTCCATTACACACTGGTCGGCTGGTGGCTGATCCTGTAACGGAAAATAAACAAACTATTTGGAGATCAGGGCCTATGCTGTCCGGCTAACAGTCACTGAAGTTGCCTAAAGCAAACAAGACAAAAACAACATTGATTGATGTATCCCTCAAAAACGTTATAACGCAAAAAACATTCATTTGACCTTGACCTGAAGCACAGGGGCCGCATGAAAGAGCTATATAATGAAACTAGAACTAAGGAGGGATCATAATACCCCCTAAAACATAAATAAATAATATATCATAAAGAGTTTCATACGTCGGAATCAGATTCCATGCCCATTTTTTACCTTTGACCTCTAAGTGTGACCTTCAGCTTGGACATAGGCAGGTGGGTACTGAATGTGACACATCACCTCATCATGGCAAACATTTGAAAATACATTCATCAGTTTAGAAGATGTAGAGCGGAAGCTAAATTTCATGCATATTTTTTACCTTTGACCTCTAAGTGTGACCTTGACACCCAACGTAGACACGTGGGTATTGAAGCGACACATCGTCTCATCATGGCAAACATATGTGGCAAATTATTTGAAAATCCATTAACAAGTTTAGAAGCTAAAGAGCGGAAACAAATTTGACCTTTGACCGCTAAGTGTGACCTTGACCTTTAACATAGACACATGGGTAATGAACGTGACACATCTTTTCATCATGGCAAACAGCAAATTATTTGAAGCAGACAAAATTTCCAACAGACTGACCAAATGAGTGGTCATAACAAATACTTTTGTGTATGAATAAGACGTACATTTATAATTTTATTATCAACATGTGCTATATTCAGCATCAAATGGGTTTGTTTGGTGAAAGAGACACCAGAATATCAAAGGACTGAACGTCCTGAAATTCTTCGCAATATGCGTTTGTGGATGACACATAAACTAATAATTAATCTAGAGTGGAAAGCATTTCAAGACAAATAATCGTGGGAATTTCACAGCAGCAACAAGAACAACGAGTTGAAAATCGATTTTTGGAAAACCCAAAATGATAAATAGATTTCTATTCTGAGAATGGAAACCGCAAAATTGTATTCGTGCACCGAACCATGGAGTTACGAATCGCGAATATTCGAGTATGGCAGTTAATCGTCGCACCCTTAGAATACGGAAACATTTTCAATAACATAAATTTAGCACAAAAAAAGCAAACAAAACATTTATCACACTGAAAAGGTGATCAAGCTGTAACAGAACTATATTATGGCGTAAGACCAGTGTTTTTAAAAAGTTCAGTTCACAAAATATGTGCTGCGACCGACATAATTATGCTCATTAGCATAAAATCGGTCAAACCTCAAATTTGGATATGGTATAATTCTTAAAGGTACATGCCCACTCAGTAGGCCCACAATGTTCTTTATAGGAATTAAAAAAGTGTATGTATAAGCGTGTCACTATTCCACCAGTTCTAAAAATTACAAGTGCCCGCTATACAGATATAATCATTCAGTAATATTTATTTTACTGATAGCGACGCGCGGTGGTATCAGGCTATTTTCATATGCAAATGAGGCATTATATTTTTTAATTATTTATACTAATTAAATGTGTCACGTGAAAAAAAATATATTTTCGACAGATAATAAAGTATGATCATTGCACATCAAAAAATAAATACAGAGAATAAATACTAATGTCCATTAACGTTTTAAGGAAACGCAGTTATCGCCCCTGATATCAGTGTGTAAATTTACGTGTGATATAAAATGTATAATAATGCCAATCAATATGTGGGATAATTGTGAATGAATGTTTATTTTGCCAGAAAATGTCTCAGATGATGTCTCTGATGTAAAGAACATTTTGTGCCTACTGAGAGGGCATGTACCTTTAACAAGCGCTGGAATGTAAGTCACCCCCATACAGAGCAGACTATATACGACACCCCAGTATTACATGTACCTTCAAAAGTCCATTTACTTCTGTGACTTCAACTCAAAGAGAGACATACAAACACACACTGGGGCAACACATTAACCCTTTCAACACCAAGTAACTTAATAGGATGTTCCATGCCAATGTTTCACGCTATTTCATTAATTTTGTTCATTCAAATTATCCCATTCTTCTAAAAGGGTAATCTGTACAATGTTTAAAATTATTAACAAACAGTGGAGATCCTGATGAGACGGCTCGTTACGAGCCGGCTCATCTGGATCTGCACTGTTTGCAAACATTGTCTCTATAGAGGTCTGTGGTGTTGAAAGGGTTAACCCTTTCAACACCACAGGCCTGTTTAGTGGTATTGGCAAAAATGTAGATCCAGATGAGCCGGCTCGTGACCAGCCGTCTCATCAGGATCTGCACTTTTTGCAAGTAACTTTTGAGAACAAAAACACCACCTTTTAATAAATGGACTAGTGTGAAAATCATTTTGCGCCAGTTGGATTGGTTGCAAAATTAACATATCAAATTCCATTCCAGTTACTTAGGGGTGAAAGGGTTAACTGTTGAAGTTGTATTTGAGAAAATGTATAACAACAATAGATAGTGTGACCGACCAGCACAGATGGAGAGATCCATATCACTTCATATATATCTGTATGATCAATTTCTGCTCAGTTTACCGTCTACGAGGAGTAATTTTACTTGATAACTACAATTCTCATTATATAGCAGGGGTCCAGCAAGCAGGTAATTAATGTAATACTAAAATGCTTTGATCTGTAATATAAAATCAACAGTGAGTGGGGCAATAAACACTCAAATAGAAAAACTGAATATTTGGAAAAAGAAAAAAACACCACATTGATACAGAGCTCCAGATAAGTTTTGTATCTAAAGAGTATTCAATTTCAATGCATATTTTACATTTACAAATGTATTATTGATGTTCTCCCTTCTAAAATAGGGAACAAATGATAACAAAATAATACAATTATAAAAATTCACTTATTTGAGCTGCAAAAAGCAAACTAATCGCTATTTGCTTTTTGCAACTGAACTAAGTAAATTTTCAACTTTATTACAGTATTTTCACTACTCAATTTGAAAATCAATGTGTATTTTCACATTGCTGCGAGTATTCTGTACTCCCATTTTTGATAATCAAAGCGTATTCTGCTAAAGTAAGTGCGTAATATATGCCAATACGCACCTTATCTGGAGCTTTGTCAATACCAGTAAATCTAAACACGTTCTCTATGGTGTGTGAAGCATAAATTGTCACATGCTCTGGACAAGCAGCAAGGATGAAATGTAATGTGCACAATTTCTACATTCAGATAGAAATCTACAAGATAACTCGTACAGTGAAACCTCCCTAAACCGGACACCCTGGGAGGTCCCCAGGGTGTCTGGTTTAGAGGTGTTCCACTGTAAATCAGACATATGACCATTCTGGGATATACCTGTCTTTTGCATGAAAATGCATTATTATCTGAGATGTGTTACCAAGACACCCATCAAAATGAGATCACATATATTTTCTTGGTGTCCGGTTTAGAGAGGCTTCACTGTATATCTATTCAGGCACCCTGTCATCTAGTACATAAAACAACAGTCTAACAAAATATTAACCCTTTCACCCCTAAGTAACTGGAATGGATTTTGATATGTTGATATTGCAACCAATCTAACCATCACAAAATGATTGTCAGACAAGTCCATTTATGAAAAGGGGGGTGTTTTTGTTCTCAAAAATATGAAAATTACTTGCAAACAGTGCAGATCCTCACGCGCCGGCTCATCTGGATCTACAATTTTTGCCAATACCACTATACAGGCCTGTGGTGTTGTGGTGTTGAAAAGGTTAACCCCTAGAATGTGTGATGTGCATTGGTCATACATTATAAATTGCCGTCTGCTGTTGTTTTATAATGTCGCCATTCTCAGCATTTTAGAATCATTTCCAATTCTCCAGTCACAGCCACATATAGGCAATTTGATGCTATAAAGATGTGTGTGTGTGTGAAATACTAACCCACCAAGTGAATCAGGCCCGTACGCAGGAATTAATTTAGGGGGGTGCGTTATCGATGGCGCGAAGGGCTAAACATTTTTTTTGCACATCCATGGACAGACCGTTTCACCCCTTAAGCTCCAGGCACAACGGATCGTACGAAATTTTGTCGTGGTAGACTCATAAAATATTTGTCGTGGCCAGATCTTGCAACATGCCCGAAATCTATTTCGAGTGGTCACAAGGGCTACGACACATTAAAGATGGTTTGGCGATGGGGACACGACAAAAAAACAAGAGGGCCATGATGGCCCTAATTCGCTCACCTGACTCCATGAACACCAGAGGAGAATGTGACATTGAGTTCATGTTTTTTAAAAAAATTGTGCTATTTTTAGATGGCGGTAATCTTGGATTAAGCGATGACTCTCATTTTACCAAATCTGAAAATGGTTCTTAACTTACTATGAAGTTTGGCCAGCATCGGCCATGACATAATCATCCGATTCCGACAAATATTGCACCAGAGCAATCGCCTCATCGATACCTTCAATTTAATATATGGCATGAGCATATTCGGTCAAAAATAAAATTTGACCCCAATTTGACCCCACGGACCACGCCCATTTTTGACCCCGGGGTCACCATTCCTACCAAGATTCGTCAAAATCCGGCTAGCGGTTCATGAGAAGTTTTTTTATTTTTTAAGAATTTATGCTATTTTTAGATGGCGGCCATCTTGGATTAGCGATGACCTCCATTTTAACAAATCTGAAAAGGCTTCACCCATGGACCATAACTTTTAAGTTTGGCTACCATGGGCCAAGCGGTTCATGTGAAGAAGAATTTTGAAATCTATAATAAAAGAACGACCTTTTGACCTTTCGGCGGCCATCTTGGATGACATAACAATCCGATTTCTACAAAAAATGCACCAGAGTGATCGCCTCATTGATACCTTCAATTTGATATATGACATGACCATATTCAGTCAAAAATAAAATGTATTACGTAATGACGTAATTTTAACAATTTTGTAATCCCCCTACCTAAGGACCATGACCATGAAGTTTGGTGACTATAGACCCAATGGTTACCGAGGAGAAGACGTTTGAAAATGTTCACAGACGACGGACGACGACGACGGACGACGGACGACAGATGACGGACGACAGATGACGGACACATTGCGGTAACAATAGCTCACATGAGCTTCGCTCAGGTGAGCTAAAAAGATATGTCGTGGGTGTGTCACAAGTCAGTCGTGCAACAGTCGTGGGACCATCGTGAGTTGTCGGGCATTGTCGGGGGAGGGGTTGTTTTTCACGCAAGACTGCCACACAACAGTCGTGGGTCACTCGTGGGACGCTTGCGCATCCGTCTCCCGACTATGTAACGAGGCCCGGTCTGTTGCCTGCCATTTGCTCTCGAGATTTTTCAGTGGAAACATCGAAGTTCTGCCCGAATTTTTGACATTTGTCACTTTATTTTATTAAACTTTTTGCAAATTTAATTCAAGTTTGTATCCAGGATGCCTCCCAAGAAGAAATCCAACTCAGCAGGGCCATGCTTAGTCGCTCAGGTGGAATAGCCATCCTCTCTCAGCGACGACAGACAGTTTTTATTTCCGAGCGTTCATTCGCCAGAGCTATATACCCCTCAAAAAACGAAAATATGTTGCAAGACTAACGCAAGACTAACGCACGACAGACTTGCAATGTTGTGCGAGCCTCTTACGAAATATAATATTCGTGAGACAATCTTGCAACTGTCTCACGACTGTCCTGCGAGTCGTGAGACAGTCATAGGATAGTCGTGTGACAGTCGTAAGATTGTTTGACTAAAAATGTTTCTTCTGGTACCCACGACAAAATATATTTATCGCACACGACAGTCGCAAGACTGTCGTAGGACAGATTCACGACAGCCACAAGACATAGATACCACAATCGTTGAACAAAAAAGGTGCATGTCCAATTTTGCCTCACGACGGCAAGTCGATGCCACTATGCTCGAAATTTCGCAGGACTGTCTTGCAACGACCCCCGATGACCCACGATTTGCCCAAATTTTCTGTCGTGTCGTGGCACAAATGTGTCGTGGGTTCGTTGTGACCAAGCCTTAAGTAACTGGAATGGCGTTTGATATGTTAGTTTTGCAACCAATCCAATTATCACAAAATTATTTGCATACCAGTCCATTTATGAACACGTGGCGTTTTTGTTCCCAAAATTATGAAAATACTTGCAAAAAGTGCAGATCCTGATCTACACTTTTTGCCGATACCACTATACAGGCCTGTTGTGTTGAAACGGTTAATGCGTTGCACCCCCTCTGCGTACGGGCCTGTGAATGGAGCGTAGGCGGGTTCATTACCAAAGGACAATTGCTCACGATCCGACAAAACAGGACAATTTTCACTCTGACCAACATAGATGATTAATCTGCATTATACACTGGATGCATGACTGAAATGCAATCAGTATAGACCCTGATCAGCCTGTGCATCTGCACAGGTTGATCAGGGACTATGCTGATCGCCAAGGAAATATGGCAGGGTTTGACAGATCAGGCCCAAATATAGACTGGTAATCCGTAGACTGTCAATTATCAATGTTGAGCACAACTACACCAGCATAGGCTGACAGCATGGTACGTCTATGACTAAACAAAAAAAAGAAGAAGAAAACAATTGATAGCACCAGTATTAAAATCACTATCCAACAATTGCTCACCAATACCCTTGATCCTGAAATCTTTTAGGCAATTTGGAGTAGTTTCTATGCAGAGAAGCGGTAATTTTTTTGGTCAGTACTTTGCTGTGTATGGGTCAATAGCAAATGCACACATTTGTGGACAGTGAATATTAATCTCTAGTACTAACAATCCATAAAAAACTTGATTGACCAGTTTTCACTACCCACCTCCAATCATTAGGATTTAACTGTAAATACAACAGCCAGGTACCAGCAGGGTAGCTAAAGGCACACTATAAATTTACACAACATGTTTGATCAACAGGTTGTGAACATGATTGTTTTGGCTAAGACCTGGCAATATAATTATCCTATGACCGATAGGCAAAAGGGTCCAGCGTTGGTCCATGTGCCTACATAAAGTGTTTTGTTTTGTTTTCTCAGTAACAGTTTAAACCCATTCAAAATAATATTTGGCCACAATGTCAGTCTAGGGATGGTGCTTTGTTTTGCATACACAACACGTTTGAACACCGAAGGTCAAGATCACGGTTCATTTTATTACCAAGGCTGCCAGCGAGGGGATAAGCTCAGTGATACCGAGCCAAATACGTACGGTATATGAAGTTTCAAGCCAATTCTATTAAAGGTTTCACAGATATAACATATAGAAATTTGCGATAAAGATTTTGGCTAAATCATTAATTTTGACCTTGACCTTGAGCACAGGGGTCACATGTGTGGGCGATAGAATGAAAATATGGATAATGACAAATAAGTATATGAAGTTTGAAGCCAATATGACCTAGAGTTGCAGAGATATAACATACATATTCAAAAACATTTAACGCAAATATTACAAAATTTAACACAAATTTCAAAGTAATTTGACCTTGACCTGGGACATGCAGGCTGCATGAATGCACTATCAAATGGAAATATAGATGGTGATAAACAGGAATATGAAGTTTCAAGTCAATCGGATTTAGGGTTGCAGAAATAATAGGTTAGTTAATAGGTGAATTTAATAAAAAGTATCACGCCTGCCAAGATATTTGATGGTCCAAGTGGACCATCAAATATCTCGGCGGGCATGATACTTTTAACTCTTAACCACATACATACATACATACACACTGTGTATGTATGTATGTATGTATGTATGTATGTGGTTAAGAGTCAATCGACTCGTTGTGGATATACTTAAGAACATAGGTCATAGAAATATGTGTGGCTTCAATGATAATTGGTTTGTAAGAGTGATCTGATATATGAATATAAGATACGTGAATAGTCTCTTGTTACTGTATACTATTATGGTACATTGAGATGCTATCTCTGCCATCTTTGTATGTACAAGCCTTCTTACAGTTTCATCAATTGAAGCATTTGACATATACAGCAAATAATATGACAGAAGAACATATACAGTTTCGTGCAATACATCATAGACAGATATGACAACAGCATGCTATAAATATTATACCAGCAAACAATACAACAGGCAAGATATCAGAGCAGTTCTCCCATCAATCTCTAAAATAACTTTCATTGTGTAAACTTTTCAATCTGATGCACAGCCTATTGTTAGTGTACATGTTACAATAGGTAAAGCCGTATTTACTCGCATAGTAGCAAATAGTCACTACTAGATACCAGTGACAATACACTCAGATAACTGCTTATATATCCCTGAATTTAATACAGTATGTACGGTAATACAGGTATATATCTATTGCACTGTGTATTTATCTTACTGTTATACAGCGTTACTGGCTTCTCCAAAAAATTAACAACAGATCAACAAACTTTTCAGAAATCAGACTTTGTATATAAGTGTGATGAAAACAACCCATAGGACGTTGTTCTTTAATGTTGTTGGTACATATTGCACCATATTTTATTTATGTGTATGTCATAGTGTAAGTGGTATGTGTCAAACGCCACAAGAGGTAACATTGACTGATGGCTTGTACACACTAAGATGCCCAACATAGCACTCCATGAGCGATATGATATGCATTAATGTTCACATATATGCTATACATATGTATAGATATTGAAACTAAAATATTCACACACTTACAATGTATGTGGACTGTATAACATGATAAAATATAATTCATGTTATAAAAAATATTATTCAAGCAATTAGTACCACCATACTTACATTTTATATCTAGAGACATATTTTCTTCCGTTTCAGTTTTTTTAAACAAAATAAAGTACAAACTCATTACCATACCACCACATTTGTGGTATCGATATTTCAAAATGTGTATCAACAGCTGTTCAAAATCGATACATCGATATTTGTTTTTTATCAAATATCCCATCACATTTAGGAACCAATTATGTTTGAAGCAAATGATGATCAGGGGTCACACGGATCCTTAAAAACATTAACGCAGACTTTACAAAAACCTCAACGCAAATTTCAGTCAGAGTAATATGACCTTGACCTTAGGCAAAGGAGCCACATGTGTGGGTTAAAGAATTAATAAGTGGATGGCCCTTCACCCTTTAAGAATGACAGATCATGATATATGTAGATCCAGATGAGCAGCTCATACGCCATCATATCAGAATCTACACTGTAACAATTTTCAGATTTTTACCAAATTACCACTTGTTGACAGTGAAATAACATGGAAAATGCTAAGCTTGATGTATGGAAAGGCTATTTCTTTCTACCTCTCGCCAACACATCAGGGCGATCAACCCTTTCCACACCACAGGCCTGTATAGTGGTATGGGCAAACAGTGTAGATCCAGATGAGCCGTCTTATCAGGATTCTCACTTTTTGCAAGGAATTTTCATATTATTGAGAACAAAAACACCCCTTTTTCATAAATAGACTGGTCTGAATGCGACCATTTGGTTGCAAATTTAACATATCAAAATCCATTCCATTTACTTAGGGGTGAAAGGGTTAAAGTCAGAAAATGGTGTTAGCCATAATACTAGAAGAGAATAAAGGCTAAAGTCTCCTGTTACACCCCGACACTTTCACATACCTGCAATTTACTGTAGCAAAAAGTTGTGAGGCACACATTACAAAGCCAATACACTAGTGACTACAACTGGTATTGTTGAAAAACTCTGTAACACTGTCACTCAGGCGTGGTCATCAAGTGGAACACCTCTCTCCTCAACTCACCTCCTGTTCAACACCTGTGCTGGGAATCACTAAAAACACATGCACACCGAATTTAGGAACTTTTCAGAGTTACTCTACCCATTTCGGATTATTTACTTGGAAAATTCTGAGAAACGCGTCAAAATGGCTCTGCAGCGGTATGACCGGGAAACACTGTTCTTCTTCGCATACCATTTCAACAAGAACCACAGGGCGATCGCGGTAGCATGGGCTGTAATGTCCATCGTGTTCTGTGTGCTCGCGTGCATCAGCTTCGGCCAGCCTCAATGGATCGGTGACACGGAGGATAGCCCCGGCTATGGGCATATGGGCGTTTATCAGGTAACAAGCTGTTCATTTGTTCTGAGTACATAACTCTAATTACATTTCATTACATTGCACTACATAATAGGACAACCTGTTGCCTATAAAGCGGAATATGTGCAGTTAGCTGTTCATTGACTTGATACGGTGACGTGTGATGCCATTCGGCCAATGAAAGTTTGATTTTGTTGTGACCCGGATATGCATATCTACTTCAGTGCAGGATACGACATAGCTGCACATTTTCTAGCTGCTCGTTTTCCACTTTATAGGCAACAGGTTGCACTATATTGCTACGCCACGCTACACAGTAAAAAATGTAATAGCATTTACATTTCGCGCACTAACATACAGACAAAACCTACAGACAAAACCTACAGACAAAACCTACAAACCTACAGACAAAACCTACAGACAAAACCTACAGGGTGTCAAAGTTAATTCTTCGCTATATTGTTATTTAGAGACACTTCTACAATATGACACAAAATTATTACCATAAACTTACCTAATAAAGTGTGGATTAGCAAAATTCTTAGGTCACTTTCCACGAAGTAGAAAGTAAACAAAGAACACTTCAAACCCACATTTGGAAAGACTACTCCGTCATAACTCTTATGTCATGCAGTGTAATGAAATGTAGAAAAGACCTACAGGGCGTTGACGTTCATACTTCGCTATTTTGTTATTGAGATAGAATTCTACAATATGACACAAAAATATTTCCATAAACTTACTTAATAAAGTGTGTATTAGGAAAATTCTTAGGTCACTCTCACACGAAGTATACAGTAAACAAAGAACGCCTCAAATGCATATTTGGAAAGACTACTCCGTCATAACGCTTATGTAGTGCAATGTAATGAAATGTAATTAGAGTTATGTACTCGGAACAAAATTAGAGTGCATATTACTGTAAATTTAAATTTTGCACTTACAAACTGCTTAGTCGTACGATGTTTAGTGATACAGGCCGCAGTTGTGTAATTTTTAAATGGAATCCAGTTTGGCCGCAGGCTAGTTATGAGTACATAACTCTAATTACTTTTCATTACACTGCATTACATAAGAGTTATGACGGAGTAGTCTTTCCAAATGTGCGTTTGAAGCGTTCTTTGTTTACTTTCTACTTCGTGGAGAGTGACCTAAGAATTTTGCTAATATACAATGTACACTCTATTAGGTAAGTTTATGGTAATATCTTTGTGTCATTGTAGATTTGTCTCTCAATAACAATATAGCGAAGTATGATTGTCAACACGCTGCAGGTTTTTTCTATATTTTAGTGCGTGAAGTGTAAATGCTATTAGGCACACTTTACGGTGCAGCGTGGTGTAGCGATATAGTGCAACCTATTGCCTATAAAGCGGAAAACGTGCAACTAGCCGCTGGCGAACCTTTCGGGAAAGTTTTGGCCCTGGATTTGTCTACTATTTTCGCTTTTTTTTGTCTCAGCGGAAGTGGTCACGCGCATCCCAGTCTAGTCATGACTTCATGACTGTCTTGATATACAGTCATGATGGCTTACTCTTGAAAAGTGCCATTCTCCTGTGGAATCTTCAAAAACAGTGATAAAGTATCAAATTTACATATTTTTAAATTAAATAACTTGTTTTGAGTTATTCAATATGCATGTAAATAGTTAGCTTAGAAAATCTCAGCTCTACGGATGTGGTTTACTATTTTATCTGTCTTTTATATTTTCTGTATCCGTGATACAGGAAATATAAAAGACAGATGAAATAGTAAAACACATCCGTAGAGCTGAGATTTTCTAAGCTAGTAAATAGTAATTGTGAAATATTTTTATTGACCAAATTCATGAATATCTGAGAAAAATAGTTTTTTTGTGGGGTAAAAAATTGTATTGAAATCAACAATATACCGGTAATGCTGGTGTATGTTTGTAATGAAAACTAGGCTTCAATCCAAGTGTTTATACAGTTGGATGCTGTATATGTTCAGTTTTATTGAAAAATGCGAAAAAACAAATAGCAGCCATCACGACCCAACTTGATTGGGTCTGTGATGTTCATTAAAAGTATGAAAATTATTATACTGAATTTATTATATATTATAGTATAATTTATATACTGCAGTATAGTATAATAAAAAAAAAAATAAAAAATTCTCCCTCAAATTATACTTTGCTAGATAAGTATACTTTGCAATGTTGCTGAAATAGGCGGATTCGTGAGGTTCCGTCAACTGGAGGTTTCGTCAAATAGGCAAAATAGAGTGAAAAAAATCGAGTGGTTCCGTCAACTGGTTACCGGTTCGTCAATTAGGCGATTATAGTTGAATGGTATTTATCACACCTCGGCTAATTGACTATCGCACTTTCATCAAGTAGTTGACCTTTGATTGTTTAGTAATTATTACCGTCAAATGACCGATCAGTTAAAGGCACTGAACGGCTCAGTATTACAATTTTCCGATTTTTTCAAACACAAAAACATGTTTGGCAACTGATTTAGTACACAAAACTAACATATACTGCCTAATCGATACATCTCAAGTCTTGAGATTTACATCTTAATCGCAATGTGAAGACAACAAAAACTTGTTTTGTGTACCACTCAAATTCGACAACTATGATGATTACATAGTTAATATAGTTTTATTTCCAATTCCAGGCCCAAAATGCCTCAATACACACATTGTTCTTGCTGACGAAAACGTATGTCTTCTATTCAACTGATTGTGTATCTGGTGATGGCTGACAAATGATGGCTGACAAATGCTGCAGAAGCGGGTGATTATACAAATACACAAAATATACACCTAAAGATACTTTAAAATGTTATTAAAATATATGCCATTAAATGTCCATATACAACAAATGTCTGCCATTAAATGCCCAAATACTGGAAAGGAGTTTCAGATTCTGAAAAGGACTTGTGTGTGACCGTGACTGGAGAAGTGGGGCTCATGGCGTGCCTGCTCATTCATGCAGTCAAACAGGGTCTCCACCGATCGCCATTCAGTCAGTAAAATATAAATGCTACTTCTAACAAGAGCAATGGGAAAATATGTATACTTACGTTTCTCGTTGGTTTATGGATGTAATTCTAAAATGCTGCCAAGTTTAACACCGCAAAACGTGAGGACAGAAACACTGAGAAAGGGTTGTTATTGTGATGAAAAATTAAACAGCATGTGTCTCAGCTAGAGGGATACTAGCTTAGAAAATCTCAACTCTATGGATGTGTTTTACTATTTCATCTGTCTTTTATATTTTCTATACTATTTCATCTGTCTTTTATATTTTCTATACAGAAAATATAAAAGACAGATGAAATAGTAAAACACATCCGTAGAGCTGAGATTTTCTAAGCTAGAAAGATACAGGAATTAAAAAAGATAGATGAAATAGTAAAAGGTATGTGTATAGCTGAGATTATCTAAGCTAATGGTGATGGTGTCCTGTGAGTGACTCAATTAATTAAAATACAATTTCCTCCAGGTTTGTTTCTTCTTTTTAGAATTCAACAACAGGTTTGGAAGGAAATAATCATGAACATTTCCTTCCAAATGCAGCGTCCCTCAAAAACACAATCACCATATGCAGAGCTCCAGTTCTAAGGTGCGTAATTTGACCAACTTGGGGTGAAATTTTGTTATTTCTTCATCAGAAATGGCCAGTTGGGAGTCCTTTAGAATCTAAAGGACTCCCAACAGTTGAACTTGCAATTTTTGATGGGAGAAATAAGAAATTTACCTCCAAATTACGCACCTCAACTGGAGCTCTGCATAATTATGTGGTTGGTGTGTAAGTATATATTATTCACATCACAAATGCTGGTTTGGATCTATGATGATTGCTGGTTGCAGGATTGGCTGTGTATTCTCATGAGCGGTTTTACTATTGTTGAATCCTAGTCGTGACTTCATGACTGTCTTGATATGGTCATTATGGCGTACTCTTGTAAAGTGGCATTTTCTTGTGGAATTTTCAAAAACAGTGATAAAGTATCAAATTTATATATTTTTAAATATAGTAACTTGTGGGTATTTCAATACGCATGTACATAGTAGTTGTGAAATATTTTAAGCTTTTATTGTTCATAGAAATTTAAAAAAATATATTGGGGAAATAAAGCCGGTATTTCAAAATGGTAGTTGAATATAATAAAACTCTATTATGTATTCTCTCTGTTCCCCCTTACTGGTCAGTATCTCGATGGTATCCCCTATCTCGATTATTCGCTAAAGTCCAGAATTAATTATATCCTTATTTGTTTAATGTAAATTTCCTCGGCTATCTCGAACATGACCTATCTCGAACATGTCCTCTATCTCGACTGTTCATTCTGTCCCCATCGTATAAAAATACGTTAAATATCACTTCGCTATCTCGATCACATAAACACTTTGGTAAATCACCTAAGCGCCTGGCTGCCAAGATCAATTTGGTTAACACTAATTTTCAAAACCTATTATCAAAGAAACAAAATAAATTCACAACTGCCTCGGGTTGTTTTGCTTAATTGGTCCACCTCGATTTGTTTCAGTGTTTGACACGATTCATTAAGCTGGTCATTTAAGCAATTCACTGAGAGTTGTGACGCCACCTGTAATGTTGGGTGGTTTACTACCTTTGGTCATTAGTTAATTGGTGATTAAAATTCGTCAGTAAATTAGTTTCTACTTTTTTTCTTGAATTAAATTCAGCATGTATTAATTATTCAATCTGATGGTGATTAATAATAAAAGCAACACATGTTTTGTTTCATTATTCATTTATTGTTTACTCGTGATGTGATGGGTAACATTTGATATTTTTTTGTGAAAATATTTGACCATGTCACTTCCTCGGTATCTCGAACCTAGTCCTATCTCGACTAAAATACGATCTCCCTTCGACTTCGAGATACTGGTGCTCGACTGTAGTTGAATAAACTCTTTATATTATGTATTCTCTGTTCCCCCAGTACTGCTACCCGGACCTAGTGAACGGCGACTACACCTGCAGCGGCTCCTTCTCTAGCTTCAACAGTATCCTCAACGACAACTTCAAGGCCACCACCGTCTTCTCCGGCTTGTCCGCCCTCTTCATGCTCATCGTGGTCGGAGCCCTCCTCACATTCTTCTGCTTCAAGAAGGGATATGTGTTTGTCATCTGTGGCAGTCTCGAACTTATCACTGGTGAGTCGTTTCTTCGAGTCTAATAGCGACAAAAAGGCTTCATTATGTCATTGGAAATTGTTGTTTGAGTATTTCTTTCTGTTGTCAACTGGATTTGTATCGAGCTCGCTTGCAGCTTGTGCCATATAATTTGTGCTATTGGTGTGTGTCCTTGCGTCCAATGCATTAGCATGTACACGTGTCCGGATTTGTGTTAACAAATTCCCTTAACCCGTAGATCGATACACACAACAATTGTCGTCTGCTGTTGTTTTTATATCTTGCCTTATTTATCAATAAAAACATGGTTTGACAGCACTTTAGAATCTTTTCCAATGGAAATGATCTTGCATGTTGGGGCCGACTATTTAAGTACCCATCCGATAGGACTAGGCTAGCATGAAGTTGTCTTGCCCAAGGACACGCCGTATCGGCTATTCGGAGCGGGTCGAGGTGGGATCGTCGAACCGGGGGACTCCCGATCCGCAGTCTGACGCTCAACCTACTGAGCTAATCCGGCCACTCCCACGTATAATTGGCATTATTATTCATTTTATATCAGACACAATTTCCACACTGATATCAGGGGTGATAACCATGTTTCCGTAAAAAATTAATGGGCATTACTATTTAATTTATTCTCTGTATTTATTTTTTGATGTGAAACAATCTTACTTTATAATCTAGTGAAAATATTATTTTGTTCAGGTCACGCATTTAATTAGTACAAATAATTAAACAAGAGGGCCATGATGGCCCTAATTCGCTCACCTGACTCCATGAACACCAGAGGAGAATGTGACATTGAGTTCATGTGTTTTAAAAAAATTGTGCTATTTTTAGATGGCGGTCATCTGGGATTAAGCGATGACTCATTTTACCAAATCTGAAAATTCTTCACCCAAGGATCTTAACTTACTATGAAGTTTGGCCAGCATCGGCCATGTGGTTCCTGAGAAAAAGACGTTCAAAATATTGAATAAATAGACATTTTGGAGGCCATTATGGATGACATAATCATCCGATTCCGACAAATATTGCATCAGAGCAATCGCCTCATCGATACCTTCAATTTGATATATGACATGAGCATATTTGGTCAAAAATAAAATTTGACCCCACGGGCCACGCCCATTTTTGACCACGGGGTCACCATTTTAACACCTTTGAAAGAGCATTCTATGTCGATCATTCCTACCAAGTTTCGTCGAAATCCGGCTGGCAGTTCATGAGAAGAAGATTTTTTAAGAATTTGTGCTATTTTTAGATGTCGGCCATCTTGGATTAGCGATGACCTCTGTTTTAACAAATCTGAAAAGGTTTCACGCATGGACCATAACTGTGAAGTTTGGCCACCATGGGCCAAGCGATTCGTGTGAAGAAGAATTTTGAAATCTCTAATATTTAAAGAACGACCTTTTGACCTTTCGGCGGCATTCTTGGATGACATGACCATCCAATTTCGATAAAATAATGTACCAGAGCAATCGCCTCTTTGATACCTTCGATTTGATATAGACATGACCATATTCGGTCAAAAATAAAATTTGACACCAATTTGACCCCACGGGCCACGCCCATTTTTGACCCAGGGGTCACCATTTTAACAACTTTGAAAGAGCATTGTACATCAATCATTCCTACCAAGTTTAGTCGAAATCCGGCTAGCGGTTCATGAGAAGAAGATTTTTAAGAATTTAAGTTTGGCCACCATGGGCCAAGCGGTTTGTGTGAAGAAGAATTTTGAAATCTCTAATAAAAGAACGACCTTTTGACCTTTCGGCGGCCATCTTGGATGACATGACCATCCAATTTCGACAAAAAATGTACCAGAGCGATCGCCTCTTTGATACCTTCGATTTGATATAGACATGACCATATTCGGTCAAAAATAAAATTTGACCCCACAAGAATTTATGATATTTTTAGACGGTGGCCATCTTGGATTAGCGATGACCTCCATTTTAACAAATCTGAAAAGGCTTCACACATGGACCATAACTTTTAAGTTTGGCTACCATGGGCCAAGTGGTTCATGTGAAGAAGAATTTTATGACCCATTTATGACCCCGGGGTCACCATTTTAACAAGTTTGAAAGAGCAGTGTACATCGATCATTCCTACCAAGTTTTGTCGAAATCCGGTTGGCGGTTCTTGAGAAGAAGATTTTTGAAGAATTTTGGATTACGTGATGACGTCATTTTAACAATTTTGTAATCCCCCTACCTAAGGACCATGACCATGAAGTTTGGTGACTATAGGCCCAATGGTTACCAAGAAGACGTTTGAAAATGTTCACGGACGACGGACGCCGGACGCCGGACGACGAAGGACACATTGCGTTAACAAGTGCCAAGCCATTTGATAATCCATGCATCGGTGTAGAAGATATAGAGCGGAAGGGAATTTCAATAAGTTTGACCTTTGACCTTCAACAGTGACCTTGACCTTGTACGTAGGTGCGTGGTTATTGATCGCGACACACCTTCTCATCATGAGAAACATTTGTTTGTGCCAAGCCATTTTGGGAATTTCAATATTTTTTACCTTTGACCTTCAACTGTGACCTTGACCTTGGACGTAGGTGCGTGGTTATTGATCGCGACACACCTTCTCATCATGAGAAACATTTGTGCCAAGGCATTTGATAATCCATGCTTCGGTGTAGAAGATGTAGAGCGGAAGGGAATTTCAATAGGTTTGACCTTTGACCTTCAACTGTGACCTTGACCTTGGACGTAGGTGCGTGGTTATTGATCGCGACACACACACCTTCTCATCATGAGAAACATTTGTGCAAAGCCATTTGATAATCCATGCATCGGTGTAGAAGATATAGAGCGGAAGGGAATTTCTATAGGTTTGACCTTTGACCTTCAACTGTGACCTTGACCTTGGACGTAGGTGCGTGGTTATTGATCGCGACACACCTTCTCATCATGACAAACATTTGTGCCAAGCCATTTGATAATCCATGCATCGGTGTAGAAGATATAGAGCGGAAGGGAATTCCCAACAGACCGACAGACTGACGGACCGACCGACAAGCTCACTCCTATATACCCCCAACAAACTTTGTTTGTGGGGGTACAAATATTTGTTAAAAATTCATACCTGTAAAGGTGTACCGGGTATTCTGTTGTGGGTTAACAGATTTGGTTAAAATTGCTTACTTGAAACTAAAAATAAATTAACATTGTGGATGCCGTCACCACCATCACAGCCGCCTCTCACCTTGCAACTTCATCAATCCAATAGCCATAATTTTTATGCCACCGGTCTCGAAGAGCCGGGTGGCATATTGTTTTTGGACCGTCCGTCTCTCCGTCTGTCTGTCCATCCGTCCGTCCGTCCGTCCGTCCGTCCGTCCATCCGGGCACACATTAGGGTACTTATGTGGCTAGCCCCACAGGGTTATGGACTTGTTAAAGGATAGGGTTGGTTATAATTAGCCACCTAAAAAATCGTTTTATGTGGCTAAAAATCGTTTTATGTGGCTAATATTTAACATGTGATAAGCCACATAAGTACCCTAATGTAAGAACGTCCGTCTCCGTCCGTCCGTCCGTCCGTCCGTCCGTCCGTCACACTTTTCGGTTAACCACTTTGTCACAGTTTCTCAAATATGCTGCAGTTGGCATCCGCGTTCGACAGACGCATTTCATGTTCTCTTTAAAAAACAAACAAATCTGTATTATTTCTATTAGTTGAATATGCTTTGTTCCAAGTCTGTTTTGTATATTTATGTTTTCCAGTCCTGAATTTGACACGAGCCGTTGAAATATCGCTTTAACATATCAATTATAATATTTTATCAGTCACAAGCAAAGTCTATCTGATGGAACTGAATGAACATACACTTTCATAATTTCCCACTTTAACCCTTACACGGCTATCTTATTTTTTTATTGTCTGCTGTTTATTTTCTATTTTCCATTTTTAACATCAAAAACATGCTTTGACAGCACTTTAGAATAATTTACAACATGCTTTGACAGCACTTCAGAATCATTTCCAATCCATGTTTTTTATTGGGAAATAAGGCAAGATATAAAAGCAACAGCAGACGACAATTGTTGTGAGTAGCGGTCTAAGGGTTAAAGCAGTGTTACAGAGATCTAGTGTGCACTGATAAATTTTATTTAAATTTGTTCAACAGCCTTTAGATGGTTGCAATGTTATTTATAGGTAGGAGATTGAGTCCACCTTTAGATGGTTGCAATGTTATTTATAGGTAGGAGATTGAGTCCACCTTTTTCACAATTTAAAATATTCTGATCTAGAGTTTAGCGCTATTTCAGTCTGTTAAAGGTGCATGCCCACTCAGTAGGCACATGTTCTTTATAGGAATTAAATAAGTGTATAATTGTGTCACTATTCCACCAGTTCTAAAAATTACGAGTGCCCACTATACAGATATATAATCATTTAGTAATATGTCGCGATCAATAGCCACGCACCTACGTCCAAGGTCAAGCTCACAGTTGAAGGTCAAAGGTCAAACCTATTGAAATTCCCTTCCGCTCTATATCTTCTACACCGATGCATGGATTATCAAATGGCTTGGCACAAGTGTTTCTCATGATGAGAAGGTGTGTCGCGATCAATAACTACGCACATACGTCCAAGGTCAAGGTCACAGTTGAAGGTCAAAGGTCAAAAATATTGAAATGCCCAAATGGCTTGGCACAAATGTTTATCATGATGAGAAGGTGTGTCGCGATCAATAACCACGCACCTACGTCCAAGGTCAAGGTCACAGTTGAAGGTCAAAGGTCAAACCTATTGAAATTCCCTTCCGCTCTATATCTTCTACACCCATGCATGGATTATCAAATTGCTAACCACGCACCTACGTCCAAGGTCACAGTTGAAGGTCAAAGGTCAAACCTATTGAAATTCCCTTCCGCTACTATATCTCTACAACCGATGCATGGATTATCAAATGGCTTGGCACAAATGTTTCTCATGATGAGAAGGTGTGTCGCAATCAATAACCACGCACCTACGTCCAAGGTCAAGGTCAAAGTTGAAGGTCAAAGGTCAAACCTATTGAAATTCCCTTCCGCTCTATATCTTCTACACCGATGCATGGATTATCAAATGCCTTGGCACAAATATTTCTCGGGATGAGAAGGTGTGTCGCGATCAATAACCACGCACCTACGTCCAAGGTCAAGGTCATAGTTGAAGGTCAAACCTATTGAAATTTCCTTCCGCTCTATATCTTCTACACCGATGCATGGATTATCACACTATGCCCAGGGTCAAGGTCACAGACTTGATGCGTTTGAAACCTTAACGCTCGGCTAAATGGCTTATTTAATCAAAAATGCCTCGTTTTCTTTGGCTGCCAGTGGGGGTATTCGTG
>CM055266.1:101007124-101030491 GCA_029237695.1 Conchocele bisecta | reverse complement strand
AGACACTGGGCTATAATATTAGACAAATAAAGCTGAGAAATCAAGATTTTGAAGGCGGCATTGTCCGTCTGCGATACGAAAAGCAACAAAATTTGATGCATCGCGGAGTTTGTTCACTAACTCTTGTCGCAGTAACTTTAAATTATGTTCACGGAGACATAGCTACAAGAAACATAAACTTCGAATTCTAGTAAAAAATCCATATCTCACATAGGGCCTAGGCCCACCTTAGATAAAGGGCAAGATGATACATGATCTGTGTGTAAGTCAAAATAAAAATTAAAATGTGCTTTCCGAAGCTACACATTGTACAAAGAAGCTGTATGCCAACTTTCAAGTCCATCTCATTTACTATGGCACCATTAAAATGAATTGAGTTAACATTTTGGACGATTTGTAGATCTACATGTATATGTATAATTCGGAGATCATGGCCTTTAACATTTAAATACTTACCCTGTTCAACACCACAGGCCTGTATATAGAGAATAGTAGGTTAGTGCCGCGAATGGGAAAAAATATCTGGCAAGGCTCAGGAAACGGGATGGGCAAGGCTCTGCCAAGCACATCCCGTTTCCGTGCCGCGCCAGATATTTTTTCCCATTCACGGCACTAACCTACTATTCTATTTATCCCGTCAACACCTATAAATGGCTGTAAAATGCAAAATAGTATTGACTGGATATCAAAAATGTTTCACGGCACCGTGTTTCACGGCACATACGCATTGTGTTGACGGGATAAAATGGTATTGGCAAAAAGTGAAGATCCAGATGAGCCGGCTCGTGACGAGCCGTCTCATCAGGATCTGCACTTTTTGCAACTAATTTTCATATTTTTTGTTTAGAAAAAAAACACCCCCTTTTTATAAATGGAGTAGTCTGAAAATCATTTTGTGATGATTTGTTTGGTCAGAAAATTAACATTTCACAATCCATTCCAGTTATGTAGAGGTGAAAGGGGTAATAGAAGCAACTTGAATTTCACTGGATGAGTTATATTGTAGAGTATTGTAAGCACACATATTTCATTATACAGTGGAACATCTCTAAACCAGGGTGTCCTATTTAGAGATGTTCCACTGACTGTAAATCAGGTGTATGACTATTCCAAGACATATGTGTGTGCGCTCACAATCGTGAATAGATATGTGGCTGTGACTGGAAAATTGTGATCAGTGTAGATCCAGATTAGCCTATGCATCCGCACCATCTGATCAGAATCTGTACTGTTCAGCATTTCATCACCGAAACACCCCTCATGTTTCTAACAAGCAATATAGTCCATTATCAGGTTACTTTGAAGTGTGCTATTTGATTCAGGTGCTACACTGGTCACAAATCTCATAAGTCCCATTTCGAGTCAAAGCCATACATTATCATCTGATACAGTAGAACCTCTCTAAACCAGACACCATGAAACATAAATTTGTTTCATTTTGATGGGTTTCACTGTAATTTATGTAGACTGCTATTATGACTCTTTATGTTAGCAATAAACATAAACATGTCTCATATACCAGAATTACAGTGGAGCATCTCTAAAGCGGACATCCTGGGGACATCCCAGGGTGTCCGGTTTAGAGAGGTTCCACTGTATAAATGAGAAGGAAACCCATCAAAAGCCCATAAAAACACATGGGTTGTCCGGATATCTACAAAGGGAGTTTCCACTGTATTGTATGAAACAAACCTTGCCAAAGACGTCAGACAGAATGGCAATCTGTTTGCCCCGACACAGAATTTGTTCCACAGTCTCCTCCATTACACACTGGTCGGCTGGTGGCTGATCCTGTAACGGAAAATAAACAAACTATTTGGAGATCAGGGCCTATGCTGTCCGGCTAACAGTCACTGAAGTTGCCTAAAGCAAACAAGACAACAACAACATTGATTGATGTATCCCTCAAAAACTTTATAACGCAAAAAACATTCATTTGACCTTGACCTGAAGCACAGGGGCCGCATGAAAGAGCTATATAATGAAACTAGAACTGAGGAGGGATCATAATACCCCCTAAAACATAAATAAATAATATATCAGAAAGAGTTTCATACATCGGAATCAGATTCCATGCCCATTTTTTACCTTTGACCTCTAAGTGTGACCTTGAGCTTGGACATAGGCAGGTGGGTACTGAATGTGACACGTCACCTCATCATGGCAAACATTTGAAAATACATTCATCAGTTTAGAAGATTTAGAGCGGAAGCTAAATTTCATGCATATTTTTTACCTTTGACCTCTAAGTGTGACCTTGACACCCAACGTAGACACGTGGGTATTGAAGCGACACATCGTCTCATCATGGTAAACATATGTGGCAAATTATTTGAAAATCCATTCACAAGTTTAGAAGCTAGAGCGGAAACAAATTTGACCTTTGACCGCTAAGTGTGACCTTGACCTTTAACATAGACACGTGGGTAATGAACGTGACACATCGTCTCATCATGGCAAACAGCAAATTATTTGAAGCGGACAAAATTTCCAACAGACTGACCAAATGAGTGGTCATAACATATACTTTTGTGTATGAATAAGACGTACATTTATAATTTTATTATCAACATGTGCTATATTCAGCATCAAATGGGTTTGTTTGGTGAAAGAGACACCAGAATATCAAAGGACTAAACGTCCTGAAATTCTTCGCAATATGCGTTTGTGGATGACACATAGACTAATAATTAATCTAGAGTGGAAAGCATTTCAAGACAAATAATCGTGGGAATTTCACAGCAGCAACAAGAACGAGTTGAAAATCGATTTTTGGAAAACCCAAAATGATAAATAGATTTCTATTCTGAGAATGGAAACCGCAAAATTGTATTCGTGCACCGAACCATGGAGTTTACGAATCGCGAATATTCGAGTATGGCAGTTAATCGTCGCACCCTTAGAATACGGAAACATTTTCAATAACATAAATTTAGCACAAAAAAAGCAAACAAAACATTTATCACACTGAAAAGGTGATCAAGCTGTTAGAACTATATTATGGCGTAAGACCAGTGTTTTTAAAAAGTTCAGTTCACAAAATATGTGCTGCGACCGACATAATTATGCTCATTAGCATAAAATCGGTCAGACCTCAAATTTGGATATGGTATAATTCTTAAAGGTACATGCCCACTCAGTAGGCCCACAATGTTCTTTATAGGAATTAAATAAGTGTATTTATAAGCGTGTCACTATTCCACCAGTTCTAAAAATTACAAGTGCCCGCTATACAGATATAATCATTTAGTAATATTTATTTTACTGATAGCGACGCGCGGTGGTATCAGGTTATTTTCATATGCAAATGAGGCATTATATTTTTTAATTATTTATACTAATTAAATGTGTCACGTGAAAAAAAATATATATTTTCGACAGATAATAAAGTATGATCATGCACATCAAAAAATAAATTACAGAGAATAAATACTAATGTCCATTAACGTTTTAAGGAAACGCAGTTATCGCCCCAACCTGATATCAGTGTGTAAATTTATGTGTGATGTAAAATGTATAATAATGCCAATCAATATGTGGGATAATTGTGAATGAATGTTTATTTTGCCAGAAAATGTCTCAGATGATGTCTCTGATGTAAAGAACATTTTGTGCTACTGAGTGGGCATGTACCTTTAACAAGCGCTGGAATGTAAGTCACCCCCATACAGAGCAGACTATATACGACACCCCAGTATTACATGTACCTTCAAAAGTCCATTTACTTCTGTGACTTCAACTCAAAAGAGGAGACATACAAACACACACTGGGGCAACACATTAACCCTTTCAACACCAAGTAACTTAATAGGATGTTCCATGCCAATGTTTCACGCTATTTCATTAATTTTGTTCATTCAAATTATCCCATTCTTCTAAAAGGGTAATCTGTACAATGTTTAAAATTATTAACAAACAGTGGAGATCCTGATGAGACGGCTCGTTACGAGCCGGCTCATCTGGATCTGCACTGTTTGCAAACATTGTCTCTATAGAGGTATGTGGTGTTGAAAGGGTTAACCCTTTCAACACCACAGGCCTGTTTAGTGGTATTGGCAAAAATGTAGATCCAGATGAGCCGGCTCGTGACCACTAGTGTGAAAATCATTTTGCGCCAGTTGGATTGGTTGCAAAATTAACTTATCAAATTCCATTCCAGTTACTTAGGGGTGAAAGGGTTAACTGTTGAAGTTGTATTTGAGAGAAAATGTATAACAACAATAGATAGTGTGACCGACCAGCACAGATGGAGAGATCCATATCACTTCATATATATCTGTATGATCAATTTCTGCTCAGTTTACCGTCTACGAGGAGTAATTTTACTTGATAACTACAATTCTCATTATATAGCAGGGGTAGCAAGCAGGTAATTAATGTAATACTAAAATGCTTTGATCTGTAATATAAAATCAACAGTGAGTGGGGCAATAAACACTCAAATAGAAAAACTGAATATTTGGAAAAAGAAAAAAACACCACATTGATACAGAGCTCCAGATAAGTTTTGTATCTAAAGAGTATTCAATTTCAATGCATATTTTACATTTACAAATGTATTATTGATGTTCTCCCTTCTAAAATAGGGAACAAATGATAACAAAGTAATACAATTATAAAAATTCACTTATTTGAGCTGCAAAAAGCAAACTAATCGCTATTTGCTTTTTGCAACTGAACTAAGTAAATTTTCAACTTTATTACAGTATTTTCACTAACTCAATTTGAAAATCAATGTGTATTTTCACATTGCTGCGAGTATTCTGTACTCCCATTTTTGATAATCAAAGCGTATTCTGCTAAAGTAAGTGCGTAATATATGCCAATACGCACCTTATCTGGAGCGTTGTCAATACCAGTAAATCTAAACACGTTCTCTATGGTGTGTGAAGCATAAATTGTCACATGCTCTGGACAAGCAGCTAAGGATGAAATGTAATGTGCACAATTTCTACATTCAGATAGAAATCTACAAGATAACTCGTACAGTGAAACCTCCCTAAACCGGACACCCTGGGAGGTCCCCAGGGTGTCTGGTTTAGAGGTGTTCCACTGTAAATCAGACATATGACCATTCTGGGATATACCTGTCTTTTGCATGAAAATGCATTATTATCTGAGATGTGTTACCAAGACACCCATCAAAATGAGATCACATATATTTTCTTGGTGTCCGGTTTAGAGAGGCTTCACTGTATATCTATTCAGGCACCCTGTCATCTAGTACATAAAACAACAGTCTAACAAAATATTAACCCTTTCACCCCTAAGTAACTGGAATGGATTTTGAATATGTTGATATTGCAAACCCAATCTAACCATCACAAAATGATTGTCAGACAAGTCCATTTATGAAAAGGGGGGTGTTTTTGTTCTCAAAAATATGAAAATTACTTGCAAACAGTGCAGATCCTCACGCGCCGGCTCATCTGGATCTACAATTTTTGCCAATACCACTATACAGGCCTGTGGTGTTGTGGTGTTGAAAAGGTTAACCCCTAGAATGTGTGATGTGCATTGGTCATGCATTATAAATTGCCGTCTGCTGTTGTTTTATAATGTCGCCATTCTCAGCATTTTAGAATCATTTCCAATTCTCCAGTCACAGCCACATATAGGCAATTTGATGCTATAAAGATGTGTGTGTGTGTGTGTGTGTGTGTGAAATACTAACCCACCAAGTGAATCAGGCCCGTACGCAGGAATTAATTTAGGGGGGTGCGTTATCGATGGCGCGAAGGGCTAAACATTTTTTTTGCACATCCATGGACAGACCGTTTCACCCCTTAAGCTCCAGGCACAACGGATCGTAACGAAATTTTGTCGTGGTAGACTCATAAAATATTTGTCGTGGCCAGATCTTGCAACATGCCCGAAATCTATTTCGAGTGGTCACAAGGGCTACGACACATTAAAGATGGTTTGGCGATGGGGACACGACAAAAAAAAACAAGAGGGCCATGATGGCCTAATTCGCTCACCTGACTCCATGAACACCAGAGGAGAATGTGACATTGAGTTCATGTTTTTTAAAAAAATTGTGCTATTTTTAGATGGCGGTAATCTTGGATTAAGCGATGACTCTCATTTTACCAAATCTGAAAATGGTTCTTAACTTACTATGAAGTTTGGCCAGCATCGGCCATGACATAATCATCCGATTCCGACAAATATTGCACCAGAGCAATCGCCTCATCGATACCTTCAATTTAATATATGGCATGAGCATATTCGGTCAAAAATAAAATTTGACCCCAATTTGACCCCACGGACCACGCCCATTTTTGACCCCGGGGTCACCATTCCTACCAAGATTCGTCAAAATCCGGCTAGCGGTTCATGAGAAGATTTTTTAAGAATTTATGCTATTTTTAGATGGCGGCCATCTTGGATTAGCGATGACCTCCATTTTAACAAATCTGAAAAGGCTTCACCCATGGACCATAACTTTTAAGTTTGGCTACCATGGGCCAAGCGGTTCATGTGAAGAAGAATTTTGAAATCTATAATAAAAGAACGACCTTTTGACCTTTCGGCGGCCATCATGGATGACATAACAATCCGATTTCTACAAAAAATGCACCAGAGTGATCGCCTCATTGATACCTTCAATTTGATATATGACAGGACCATATTCAGTCAAAAATAAAATTTGACCCCAATTTGACCCCACGGGCCACGCCCATTTTTGACCCCGGGGTCACCATTTTAACAACTTTGAAAAGAGTTTGTGCTATTTTTAGACGGCGACCATCTTGGATTACGTAATGACGTAATTTTAACAATTTTGTAATCCCCCTACCTAAGGACCATGACCATGAAGTTTGGTGACTATAGACCCAATGGTTACCGAGGAGAAGACGTTTGAAAATGTTCACAGACGACGGACGACGATGACGGACGACGGACGACGGACGACGGACGACAGATGACGGACGACAGATGACGGACACATTGCGGTAACAATAGCTCACATGAGCTTCGCTCAGGTGAGCTAAAAAGATATGTCGTGGGTGTGTCACAAGTCAGTCGTGCAACAATCGTGGGACCATCGTGAGTTGTCGGGCATTGTCGGGGGAGGGGTTGTTTTTCACGCAAGACTGCCACACAACAGTCGTGGGTCACTCGTGGGACGCTTGCGCATCCGTCTCCCGACTATGTAACGAGGCCCGGTCTGTTGCCTGCCATTTGCTCTCGAGATTTTTCAGTGGAAACATCGAAGCTCTGCCCGAATTTTTGACATTTGTCACTTTATTTTATTAAACTTTTTGCAAATAATTCAAGTTTGTATCCAGGATGCCTCCCAAGAAGAAATCCAACTCAGCAGGGCCATGCTTAGTCGCTCAGGTGGAATAGCCATCCTCTCTCAGCGACGACAGACAGTTTTTATTTCCGAGCGTTCATTCGCCAGAGCTATATACCCCTCAAAAAAACGAAAAAATATGTTGCAAGACTAACGCAAGACTAACGCACGACAGACTTGCAATGTTGTGCGAGCCTCTTACGAAATATAATATTCGTGAGACAATCTTGCAACTGTCTCACGACTGTCCTGCGAGTCGTGAGACAGTCATAATAGTCGTGTGACAGTCGTAAGATTGTTTGACTAAAAATGTTTCTTCTGGTACCCACGACAAAATATATTTATCGCACACGACAGTCGCAAGACTGTCGTAGGACAGATTCACGACAGCCACAAGACATAGATACCACAAAAAATCGTTGAATGTCCAATTTTGCCTCACGACGGCAAGTCGATGCCACTATGCTCAAAATTTCGCAGGACTGTCTTGCAACGACCCCCGATGACCCACGATTTGCCCAAATTTTCTGTCGTGTCGTGGCACAAATGTGTCGTGGGTTCGTTGTGACCAAGCCTTAAGTAACTGGAATGGCGTTTGATATGTTAGTTTTGCAACCAATCCAATTATCACAAAATTATTTTCATACCAGTCCATTTATGAACACGTGGTGTTTTTGTTCCCAAAATTATGAAAATACTTGCAAAAAGTGCAGATCCTGATCTACACTTTTTGCCGATACCACTATACATGCCTGTTGTGTTGAAACGGTTAATGCGTCGCACCCCCTCTGCGTACGGGCCTGTGAATGGAGGAGCGTAGGCGGGTTCATTACCAAAGGACAATTGCTCACGATCCGACAAAACAGGACAATTTTCACTCTGACCAACATAGATGATTAATCTGCATTATACACTGGATGCATGACTGAAATGCAATCAGTATAGACCCTGATCAGCCTGTGCATCTGCACAGGTTGATCAGGGACTATGCTGATCGCCAAGGAAATATGGCAGGGTTTGACAGATCAGGCCCAAATATAGACTGGTAATCCGTAGACTGTCAATTATCAATGTTGAGCACAACTACACCAGCATAGGCTGACAGCATGGTACGTCTATGACTAAACAAAAAAAAGAAGAAGAAAACAATTGATAGCACCAGTATAAAATCACTATCCAACAATTGCTCACCAATACGCTTGATCCTGAAATCTTTTAGGCAATTTGGAGTAGTTTCTATGCAGAGAAGCGTAATTTTTTTGGTCTGTACTTTGCTGTGTATGGGTCAATAGCAAATGCACACATTTGTGACAGTGAATATTAATCTCTAGTACTAACAATCCATAAAAAACTTGATTGACCAGTTTTCACTACCCACCTCCAATCATTAGGATTTAACTGTAAATACAACAGCCAGGTACCAGCAGGGTAGCTAAAGGCACACTATAAATTTACACAACATGTTTGATCAACAGGTTGTGAACATGATTGTTTTGGCTAAGACCTGGCAATATAATTATCCTATGACGATAGGCAAAGGGTCCAGCGTTGGTCCATGTGCCTACATAAAGTGTTTTGTTTTGTTTTCTCAGTAACAGTTTAAACCCATTCAAAATAATATTTGGCCACAATGTCAGTCTAGGGATGGTGCTTTGTTTTGCATACACAACACGTTTGAACACCGAAGGTCAAGATCACGGTTCATTTTATTACCAAGGCTGCCAGCGAGGGGATAAGCTCAGTGATACCGAGCCAAATACGTACGGTATATGAAGTTTCAAGCCAATTCTATTAAAGGTTTCACAGATATAACATATAGAAATTTGCGATAAAGATTTTGGCTAAATCATTAATTTTGACCTTGACCTTGAGCACAGGGGTCACATGTGTGGGCGATAGAATGAAAATATGGATAATGACAAATAAGTATATGAAGTTTGAAGCCAATATGACCTAGAGTTGCAGAGATATAACATACATATTCAAAAACATTTAACGCAAATATTACAAAATTTAACACAAATTTCAAAGTAATTTGACCTTGACCTGGGACATGCAGGCTGCATGAATGCACTATCAAATGGAAATATAGATGGTGATAAACAGGAATATGAAGTTTCAAGTCAATCGGATTTAGGGTTGCAGAAATAATAGGTTAGTTAATAGGTGAATTTAATAAAAAGTATCACGCCTGCCAGATATTTGATGGTCCAAGTGGACCATCAAATATCTCGGCGGGCATGATACTTTTAACTCTTAACCACATACATACATACATACACACTGTGATGTATGTATGTATGTATGTATGTATGTGGTTAAGAGTCAATCGACTCGTTGTGGATATACTTAAGAACATAGGTCATAGAAATATGTGTGGCTCAATGATAATTGGTTTGTAAGAGTGATCTGATATATGAATATAGATACGTGAATATCTCTTGTTACTGTATACTATTATGGTACATTGAGATGCTATCTCTGCCATCTTGTATGTACAAGCCTTCTTACAGTTTCATCAATTGAAGCATTTGACATATACAGCAAATAATATGACAGAAGAACATATACAGTTTCGTGCAATACATCATAGACAGATATGACAACAGCATGCTATAAATATTATACCAGCAAACAATACAACAGGCAAGATATCAGAGCAGTTCTCCCATCAATCTCTAAAATAACTTTCATTGTGTAAACTTTTCAATCTGATGCACAGCCTATTGTTAGTGTACATGTTACAATAGGTAAAGCCGTATTTACTCGCATAGTAGCAAATAGTCACTACTAGATACCAGTGACAATACACTCAGAGAACTGCTTATATATCCCTGAATTTAATACAGTATGTACGGTAATACAGATATATATCTATTGCACTGTGTATTTATCTTACTGTTATACAGCGTTACTGGCTTCTTTTTCCAAAAAATTAACAACAGATCAACAAACTTTTCAGAAATCAGACTTTGTATATAAGTGTGATGAAAACAACCCATAGGACGTTGTTCTTTAATGTTGTTGGTACATATTGCACCATATTTTATTTATGTGTATGTCATAGTGTAAGTGGTATGTGTCAAACGCCACAAGAGGTAACAATTGACTGATGGCTTGTACACACTAAAGATGCCCAACATTGCACTCCATGAGCGATATGATATGCATTAATGTTCACATATATGCTATACATATGTATAGATATTGAAACTAAAATATTCACACACTTACAATGTATGTGGACTGTATAACATGATAAAATATAATTCATGTTATAAAAAATATTATTCAAGCAATTAGTACCACCATACTTACATTTTATATCTAGAGACATATTTTCTTCCGTTTCAGTTTTTTTAAACAAAATAAAGTACAAACTCATTACCATACCACCACATTTGTGGTATCGATATTTCAAAATGTGTATCAACAGCTGTTCAAAATCGATACATCGATATTTGTTTTTTATCAAATATCCCATCACATTTAGGAACCAATTATGTTTGAAGCAAATGATGATCAGGGGTCACACGGATCCTTAAAAACATTAACGCAGACTTTACAAAAACCTCAACGCAAATTTCAGTCAGAGTAATATGACCTTGACCTTAGGCAAAGGAGCCACATGTGTGGGTTAAAGAATTAATAAGTGGATGGCCCTTCACCCTTTAAGAATGACAGATCATGATATATGTAGATCCAGATGAGCAGCTCATACGCCATCATATCAGAATCTACACTGTAACAATTTTCAGATTTTTACCAAATTACCACTTGTTGACAGTGAAATAACATGGAAAATGCTAAGCTTGATGTATGGAAAGGCTATTTCTTTCTACCTCTCGCCAACACATCAGGGCGATCAACCCTTTCCACACCACAGGCCTGTATAGTGGTATGGGCAAACAGTGTAGATCCAGATGAGCCGTCTTATCAGGATTCTCACTTTTTGCAAGGAATTTTCATATTATTGAGAACAAAAACACCCCTTTTTCATAAATAGACTGGTCTGAATGCGACCATTGGATTGGTTGCAAATTTAACATATCAAAATCAATTCCATTTACTTAGGGGTGAAAGGGTTAAAGTCAGAAAATGGTGTTAGCCATAATACTAGAAGAGAATAAAGGCTAAAGTCTCCTGTTACACCCCGACACTTTCACATACCTGCAATTTACTGTAGCAAAAAGTTGTGAGGCACACATTACAAAGCCAATACACTAGTGACTACAACTGGTATTGTTGAAAAACTCTGTAACACTGTCACTCAGGCGTGGTCATCAAGTGGAACACCTCTCCTCAACTCACCTCCTGTTCAACACCTGTGCTGGGAATCACTAAAAACACATGCACCGAATTTAGGAACTTTTCAGAGTTACTCTACCCATTTCGGATTATTTACTTGGAAAATTCTGAGAAACGCGTCAAAATGGCTCTGCAGCGGTATGACCGGGAAACACTGTTCTTCTTCGCATACCATTTCAACAAGAACCACAGGGCGATCGCGGTAGCATGGGCTGTAATGTCCATCGTGTTCTGTGTGCTCGCGTGCATCAGCTTCGGCCAGCCTCAATGGATCGGTGACACGGAGGATAGCCCCGGCTATGGGCATATGGGCGTTTATCAGGTAACAAGCTGTTCATTTGTTCTGAGTACATAACTCTAATTACATTTTATTCATTACATTGCACTACATAATAGGACAACCTGTTGCCTATAAAGCGGAATATGTGCAGTTAGCTGTTCATTGACTTGATACGGTGACGTGTGATGCCATTCGGCCAATGAAAGTTTGATTTTGTTGTGACCCCCGGATATGCATATCTACTTCAGTGCAGGATACGACATAGCTGCACATTTTCTAGCTGCTCGTTTTCCACTTTATAGGCAAACAGGTTGCACTATATTGCTACGCCACGCTACACAGTAAAAATGTAATAGCATTTACATTTCGCGCACTAACATACAGACAAAACCTACAGACAAAACCTACAGACAAAACCTACAGACAAAACCTACAGGGTGTCAAAGTTAATTCTTCGCTATATTGTTATTTAGAGACACTTCTACTATGACACAAAATTATTACCATAAACTTACCTAATAAAGTGTGGATTAGCAAAATTCTTAGGTCACTTTCCACGAAGTAGAAAGTAAACAAAGAACACTTCAAACCCACATTTGGAAAGACTATTCCGTCATAACTCTTATGTCATGCAGTGTAATGAAATGTAGAAAAGACCTACAGGGCGTTGACGTTCATACTTCGCTATTTTTTTGTTATTGAGATAGAATTCTACAATATGACACAAAAATATTTCCATAAACTTACTTAATAAAGTGTGTATTAGGAAAATTCTTAGGTCACTCTCACACGAAGTATACAGTAAACAAAGAACGCCTCAAATGCATATTTGGAAAGACTACTACTCCGTCATAACGCTTATGTAGTGCAATGTAATGAAATGTAATTAGAGTTATGTACTCGGAACAAAATTAGAGTGCATATTACTGTAAATTTAAATTTTGCACTTACAAACTGCTTAGTCGTACGATGTTTAGTGATACAGGCCGCAGTTGTGTAATTTTTAAATGGAATCCAGTTTGGCCGCAGGCTAGTTATGAGTACATAACTCTAATTACTTTTCATTACACTGCATTACATAAGAGTTATGACGGAGTAGTCTTTCCAAATGTGCGTTTGAAGCGTTCTTTGTTTACTTTCTACTTTCGTGGAGAGTGACCTAAGAATTTTGCTAATATACAATGTACACTCTATTAGGTAAGTTTATGGTAATATCTTTGTGTCATTGTAGATTTGTCTCTCAATAACAATATAGCGAAGTATGATTGTCAACACGCTGCAGGTTTTTTCTATATTTTAGTGCGTGAAGTGTAAATGCTATTAGGCACACTTTACGGTGCAGCGTGGTGTAGCGATATAGTGCAACCTATTGCCTATAAAGCGGAAAACGTGCAACTAGCCGCTGGCGAACCTTTCGGGAAAGTTTTGGCCCTGGATTTGTCTACTATTTTCGCTTTTTTTTGTCTCAGCGGAAGTGGTCACGCGCATCCCAGTCTAGTCATGACTTCATGACTGTCTTGATATACAGTCATGATGGCTTACTCTTGAAAAGTGCCATTCTCCTGTGGAATCTTCAAAAACAGTGATAAAGTATCAAATTTACATATTTTTAAATTAAATAACTTGTTTTGAGTTATTTCAATATGCATGTAAATAGTTAGCTTAGAAAATCTCAGCTCTACGGATGTGGTTTACTATTTTATCTGTCTTTTATATTTTCTGTATCCGTGATACAGGAAATATAAAAGACAGATGAAATAGTAAAACACATCCGTAGAGCTGAGATTTTCTAAGCTAGTAAATAGTAATTGTGAAATATTTTTATTGACCAAATTCATGAATATCTGAGAAAAATATTTTTTTTGTGGGGTAAAAAATTGTATTGAAATCAACAATATACCGGTAATGCTGGTGTATGTTTGTAATGAAAACTAGGCTTCAATCCAAGTGTTTATACAGTTGGATGCTGTATATGTTCAGTTTTATTGAAAAATATAAAATGCGAAAAAACAAATAGCAGCCATCACGACCCAACTTGATTGTGTCGGTGATGTTCATTAAAAGTATGCAGAATTATTATACTGAATTTATTATATATTATAGTATAATTTATATACTGCAGTATAGTATAATAAAAAAAAAAAAAATTCTCCCTCAAATTATACTTTGCTAGATAAGTATACTTTGCAATGTTGCTGAAATAGGCTACTGGAAAGGAGTTTCAGATTCTGAAAAAGACTTATGTGTGGCCGTGACTGGAGAAGTGGGGCTCATGGCGTGCCTGCTCATTCATGCAGTCAAACAGGGTCTGCATCGATCGCCATTCAGTCAGTAAAATATAAATGCTACTTCTAACAAGAGCAATGGGAAAATATGTATACTTACGTTTCTCGTTGGTTTATGGATGTAATTCTAAAATGCTGCCAAGTTTAACACCGCAAAACGTGAGGACAGAAACACTGAGAAAGGGGTTGTTATTGTGATGAAAAAATTAAACAGCATGTGTCTCAGCTAGAGGATACTAGCTTAGAAAATCTCAACTCTATGGATGTGTTTTACTATTTCATCTGTCTTTTATATTTTCTATACTATTTCATCTGTCTTTTATATTTTCTATACAGAAAATATAAAAGACAGATGAAATAGTAAAACACATCCGTAGAGCTGAGATTTTCTAAGCTAGAAAGATACAGGAATTAAAAAAGATAGATGAAATAGTAAAAGGTATGTGTATAGCTGAGATTATCTAAGCTAATGGTGATGGTGTCCTGTGAGTGACTCAATTAATTAAAATACAATTTCCTCCAGGTTTGTTTCTTTTTTAGAATTCAACAACAGGTTTGGAAGGAAATAATCATGAACATTTCCTTCCAAATGCAGCGTCCCTCAAAAACACAATCACCATATGCAGAGCTCCAGTTCTAAGGTGCGTAATTTGACCAACTTGGGGTGAAATTTTGTTATTTCTTCATCAGAAATGGCCAGTTGGGAGTCCTTTAGAATCTAAAGGACTCCCAACAGTTGAACTTGCAATTTTTGATGGAGAAATAAGAAATTTACCTCCAAATTACGCACCTCAACTGGAGCTCTGCATAATTATGTGGTTGGTGTGTAAGTATATATTATTCACATCACAAATGCTGGTTTGGATCTATGATGATTGCTGGTTGCAGGATTGGCTATGTATTCTCATGAGCGGTTTTACTATTGTTGAATCCTAGTCGTGACTTCATGACTGTCTTGATATGGTCATTATGGCGTACTCTTGTAAAGTGGCATTTTCTTGTGGAATTTTCAAACAGTGATAAAGTATCAAATTTATTATTATTTTTTTGTTAAATATCGTTAACTTGTGGGTCTTTCAATACGCATGTAAATAGTAGTTGTGAAATATTTTAAGCTTTTATTGTTCATAGAAATTTAAAAAAATATATTGGGGAAAAAAATAAAGCCGGTATTTCAAAATGGTAGTTGAATATAATAAAACTCTATTATGTATTCTCTCTGTTCCCCCTTACTGGTCAGTATCTCGATGGTATCCCCTATCTCGATTATTCGCTAAAGTCCAGAATTAATTATATCCTTATTTGTTTAATGTAAATTTCCTCGGCTATCTCGAACATGCCCTATCTCGAACATGTCCTCTATCTCGACTGTTCATTCTGTCCCCATCGTATAAAAATACGTTAAATATCACTTCGCTGTCTCGATCACATAAACACTTTGGTAAATCACCTAAGCGCCTGGCTGCCAAGATCAATTTGGTTAACACTAATTTTCAAAACCTATTATCAAAGAAACAAAATAAATTCACAACTGCCTCGGGATGTTTGCTTAATTGGTCCACCTCGATTTGTTTCAGTGTTTGACACGATTCATTAAGCTGGTCATTTAAGCAATTCACTGAGAGTTGTGACGCCACCTGTAATGTTGGGTGGTTTACTACCTTTGGTCATTAGTTAATTGGTGATTAAAATTCGTCAGTAAATTAGTTTCTACTTTTTTTCTTGAATTAAATTCAGCATGTATTAATTATTCAATCTGATGGTGATTAATAATAAAAGCAACACATGTTTTGTTTCATTATTCATTTATTGTTTACTCGTGATGTGATGGATAACATTTGATATTTTTTTGTGAAAATATTTGACCATGTCACTTCCTCGGTATCTCGAACCTAGTCCTATCTCAACTAAAATACGATCTCCCTTCGACTTCGAGATACTGGTGCTCGACTGTAGTTGAATAAACTCTTTATATTATGTATTCTCTGTTCCCCCAGTACTGCTACCCGGACCTAGTGAACGGCGACTACACCTGCAGCGGCTCCTTCTCTAGCTTCAACAGTATCCTCAACGACAACTTCAAGGCCACCACCGTCTTCTCCGGCTTGTCCGCCCTCTTCATGCTCATCGTGGTCGGAGCCCTCCTCACATTCTTCTGCTTCAAGAAGGGATATGTGTTTGTCATCTGTGGCAGTCTCGAACTTATCACTGGTGAGTCGTTTCTTCGAGTCTAATAGCGACAAAAAGGCTTCATTATGTCATTGGAAATTGTTGTTTGAGTATTTCTCTGTTGTTTGAGTATTTCTCTGTTGTCAACTGGATTTGTATCGAGCTCGCTTGCAGCTTGTGCCATATAATTTGTGCTATTGGTGTGTGTCCTTGCGTCCAATGCATTAGCATGTACACGTGTCCGGATTTGTGTTAACAAATTCCCTTAACCCGTAGATCGATACACACAACAATTGTCGTCTGCTGTTGTTTTTATATCTTGCCTTATTTATCAATAAAAACATGGTTTGACAGCACTTTATAATCTTTTCCAATGGAAATGATCTTGCATGTTGGGGCCGACTATTTAAGTACCCATCCGATAGGACTAGGCTAGCATGAAGTTGTCTTGCCCAAGGACACGCCGTATCGGCTATTCGGAGCGGGTCGAGGTGGGATCGTCGAACCGGGGGACTCCCGATCCGCAGTCTGACGCTCAACCTACTGAGCTAATCCGGCCACTCCCACGTATAATTGGCATTATTATTCATTTTATATCAGACACAATTTCCACACTGATATCAGGGGTGATAACCATGTTTCCGTAAAAAATTAATGGGCATTACTATTTAATTTATTCTCTGTATTTATTTTTTGATGTGAAACAATCTTACTTTATAATCTAGTGAAAATATTATTTTGTTCAGGTCACGCATTTAATTAGTACAAATAATTAAACAAGAGGGCCATGATGGCCCTAATTCGCTCACCTGACTCCATGAACACCAGAGGAGAATGTGACATTGAGTTCATGTGTTTTAAAAAAATTGTGCTATTTTTAGATGGCGGTCATCTGGGATTAAGCGATGACTCATTTTACCAAATCTGAAAATGCTTCACCCAAGGATCTTAACTTACTATGAAGTTTGGCCAGCATCGGCCATGTGGTTCCTGAGAAAAAGACGTTCAAAATCTTGAATAAATAGACATTTTGGAGACCATTATGGATGACATAATCATCCGATTCCGACAAATATTGCACCAGAGCAATCGCCTCATCGATACCTTCAATTTGATATATGACATGACATATTTTGGTCAAAAATAAAATTTGACCCCACGGGCCACGCCCATTTTTGACCACGGGGTCACCATTTTGAAAGAGCATTCTATGTCGATCATTCCTACCAAGTTTCGTCGAAATCCGGCTGGCAGTTCATGAGAAGAAGATTTTTTAAGAATTTGTGCTATTTTTAGATGTCGGCCATCTTGGATTAGCGACGACCTCTGTTTTAACAAATCTGAAAAGGTTTCACGCATGGACCATAACTGTGAAGTTTGGCCACCATGGGCCAAGCGATTCGTGTGAAGAAGAATTTTGAAATCTCTAATATTTAAAGAACGACCTTTTGACCTTTCGGCGGCATTCTTGGATGACATGACCATCCAATTTCGATAAAATAATGTACCAGAGCAATTGCCTCTTTGATACCTTCGATTTGATATAGACATGACCATATTCGGTCAAAAATAAAATTTGACACCAATTTGACCCCACGGGCCACGCCCATTTTTGACCCAGGGGTCACCATTTTAACAACTTTGAAAGAGCATTGTACATCAATCATTCCTACCAAGTTTAGTCGAAATCCGGCTAGCAGTTCATGAGAAGAAGATTTTTTAAGAATTTAAGTTTGGCCACCATGGGCCAAGCGGTTTGTGTGAAGAAGAATTTTGAAATCTCTAATAAAAGAACGACCTTTTGACCTTTCGGCGGCCATCTTGGATGACATGACCATCCAATTTCGACAAAAAATGTACCAGAGCGATCGCCTCTTTGATACCTTCGATTTGATATAGACATGACCATATTCGGTCAAAAATAAAATTTGACCCCACAAGAATTTATGATATTTTTAGACGGTGGCCATCTTGGATTAGCGATGACCTCCATTTTAACAAATCTGAAAAGGCTTCACACATGGACCATAACTTTTAAGTTTGGCTACCATGGGCCAAGTGGTTCATATGAAGAAGAATTTTATGACCCATTTATGACCGCGGGGTCACCATTTTAACAAGTTTGAAAGAGCAGTGTACATCGATCATTCCTACCAAGTTTTGTCGAAATCCGGTTGGCGGTTCTTGAGAAGAAGATTTTTGAAGAATTTTGGATTACGTGATGACGTCATTTTAACAATTTTGTAATCCCCCTACCTAAGGACCATGACCATGAAGTTTGGTGACTATAGGCCCAATGGTTACCAAGAAGACGTTTGAAAATGTTCACGGACGACGGACGCCGGACGACGCCGGACGACGAAGGACACATTGCGTTAACAATAGCTCACATGAGCTTCGCTCAGGTGAGCTAACAATATCATGCCTCATTTGCATATGAAAATAGCCTGATACCATCACTATCAGTAAAATACATATTACTAAATGATTATATATCTGTATAGTGGGCACTCGTAATTTTTAGAACTGGTGGAATAGTGACACAATTATACACTTATTTAATTCCTATAAAGAACATGTGCCTACTGAGTGGGCATGCACCTTTAACAGACTGAACTAGCGCTAAACTCTAGATCAGAATATTTTAAATTGTGAAAAAGGTGGACTCAATCTCCTACCTATAAATAACATTGCAACCATCTAAAGGTGGACTCAATCTCCTACCTATAAATAACATTGCAACCATCTAAAGGTGGACTCAATCTCCTACCTATAAATAACATTGCAACCATCTAAAGGTGGACTCAATCTCCTACCTATATAACATTGCAACCATCTAAAGGTGGACTCAATCTCCTACCTATAAATAACATTGCAACCATCTAAAGGTGGACTCAATCTCCTACCTATAAATAACATTGCAACCATCTAAAGGCTGTTGAACAAATTTAAATAAAATTTATCAGTGCACACGAGATCTCTGTAACACTGCTTTAACCCTTACACCGCTACTCACAACAATTGTCGTCTGCTGTTGCTTTTATATCTTGCCTTATTTCCCAATAAAAAACATGGATTGGAAATGATTCTGAAGTGCTGTCAAAGCATGTTGTAAATTATTCTAAAGTGCTGTCTAAGCATGTTTTTGATGTTAAAAATGGAAAATAGAAAATAAACAGCAGACAACAAAAAAATAAGATAGCCGTGTAAGGGTTAAAGTGGGAAATTATGAAAGTGTATGTTCATTCAGTTCCATCAGATAGACTTTGCTTGTGACTGATAAAATATTATAATTGATATGTTAAAGCGATATTTCAACGGCTGCTGTCAAATTCAGGACTGGAAAACATAAATATACAAAACAGACTTGGAACAAAGCATATTCAACTAATAGAAATAATACAGATTTGTTTGTTTTTTAAAGAGAACAAGAAATGCGTCTGTCGAACGCGGATGCCAACTGCAGCATATTTGAGAAACTGTGACAAAGTGGTTAACCGAAAAGTGTGACGGACGGACGGAGACGGACGTTCTTACATTAGGGTACTTATGTGGCTTATCACATGTTAAATATTAGCCACATAAAACGATTTTTAGCCACATAAAACGATTTTTTAGGTGGCTAATTATAACCAACCCTATCCTTTAACAAGTCCATAACCCTGTGGGGCTAGCCACATAAGTACCCTAATGTGTGCCCGGATGGACGGACGGACGGACGGACGGACGGATGGACAGACAGATGGAGAGACGGACGGTCCAAAAACAATGCCACCCGGCTCTTCGAGACCGGTGGCATAAAAATTATGGCTATTGGATTGATGAAGTTGCAAGGTGAGAGGCGGCTGTGATGGTGGTGACGGCATCCACAATGTTAATTTATTTTTAGTTTCAAGTAAGCAATTTTAACCAAATCTGTTAACCTACAACAGAATACCCGGTACACCTTTACAGGTATGAATTTTTAACAAATATTTGTACCCCCACAAACAAAGTTTGTTGGGGGTATCAGGGGTCGAATTTAACTTTTTAACACACTAGCATTTTTTCGCTAGTGGATTTTTTTTCTACTAGCAAAACTGGATTTTCACTAGCAATTTCTATGTTTAGTTGGATTATGCAATAAGCATATACATGTATCCTAGTATATGGTTTCATAGTACATGAAGGTTGTTGCACTCATGTAGTCGATGGAAAAACGTAGCTCAAAAATCTAGTTACCTACACAAATATCCAATATCAACTTGTTCAGTTTCTTGATGTGATTATACTGCCAGCTTTAGTAATTTGTGAATAATTAAAATGAAACCGGAAATGTTTATTTTTGTAATAATATTAAAGGTACATGCCCACGCAGTAGGCACAAAATGTTCTTTATAGGAATTAAATACGTGTATAATTATGTCACTATTCCACCAGTTCTAAAAATTACGAGTGCCCGCCATACAAATATAATCATTTATTAATTATCAATTTACTGTTAGCGACGCGCGGCGGTAACAGTCTATTTTGATAATGTGCGGGGACGACGACTTTCACATCACGGCTTGCGGTGCGCATGCGCAGTATACTACGCACGCCAGTAGGCTTCCCAATATGTAAACAAGAATATCAACATGTCGAAACATCCAGAACGGAAATTGTATGAAACGGCGTCGGCCAAAAAAAAGGCGAAATGTCTGAGGGACAGGCAGTACAGAGAGAGAGAGAGAGAGGTTAATATTGGCGACCAGATCACCAAATGGAAAGAGTTACGTGGAGATTTAGATTTGGACTCGAACAGATATTTTTCTTCTCAACTTCCGATACTTCACTGCGCATGTCAAAGATGTGATATGATTGACCGTGTCACGTGACGCGTGTTGGTAAAAATAGCACGAGGTCGGAAAATACCCTTTCTGGTCGCGGCATATAAAATGCGATTTAACACCAATTAACACGCGCCGTAATTAAAAATAACTCATTAGTGGGTAGAAAAATGGCTCATATAAGGCATGACAGAAAATGAAAAGTAGTAGTACAGTGTAACCTGCTGCGTGGGCATGTACCTTTAATGCGCCGTAGTATTTCAATGTGGCCTAGAGGGATGTCGCAATTGATAAATAGCCCAGGCAAAAACGTCCTCATTTACGACCTGTGACATAATATTTACGACCTCCAATGTTCATATCATCGAGGCGCTTTGACGAGAGCATTTCATGATCCAGATCGCTGTTCAGAACAAAATAATTTGGATTTCCTTTTTGAAATTGGCACTCGCAGTTTTTTGCGAGCGGCTTTGATTTTAACTAGCATTTTTCAGAAAGCACTCGCATTTTGCGAGTATGCGAGTGCCAAATTCGAGCCCTGGGTACATAGGAGTCAGCTTGTCGGTCGGTCTGTCGGTCTGTCGGTCTGTCGGTCTGTTGGAAATTCCCTTCCGCTCTATATCTTCTACACCGATGCATGGATTATCAAATGGCTTGGCACAAATGTTTGTCATGAGATGAGGAAGGTGTGTCGCGATCAATAACCACGCACCTACATCCAAGGTCAAGGTCACAGTTGAAGGTCAAAAAGGTCAAACCTATAGAAATTCCCTTCCGCTCTAATATCTTCTACACCGATGCATGGATTATCAATGGCTTGGCACAAATGTTTTCATGATGAGAAGGTGTGTCGCGATCAATAACCACGCACCTACGTCCAAGGTCAAGGTCACAGTTGAAGGTCAAAGGTCAAACCTATTGAAATTCCCTTCCGCTCTACATCTTCTACACCGAAGCATGGATTATCAAATGGCTTGGCACAAATTTGTTTCTCATGATGAGAAGGTGTGTCGCGATCAATAACCACGCACCTACGTCCAAGGTCAAGGTCACAGTTGAAGGTCAAAGGTAAAAAATATTGAAATTCCCAAATGGCTTGGCACAAATGTTTCTCATGATGAGAAGGTGTGTCGCGATCAATAACCACGCACCTACGTACAAGGTCAAGGTCACTGTTGAAGGTCAAAGGTCAAACCTATTTAAATTCCCTTCCGCTCTATATCTTCTACACCGATGCATGGATTATCAAATGGCTTGGCACAAGTGTTTCTCATGATGAGAAGGTGTGTCGCGATCAATAACCACGCACCTACGTCCAAGGTCAAGCTCACAGTTGAAGGTCAAAGGTCAAACCTATTGAAATTCAATTCCGCTCTATATCTTCTACACCGATGCATGGATTATCAAATGGCTTGGCACAAGTGTTTCTCATGATGAGAAGGTGTGTCGCGATCAATAACTACGCACATACGTCCAAGGTCAAGGTCAAGGTCACAGTTGAAGGTCAAAGGTCAAAAATATTGAAATGCCCAAATGGCTTGGCACAAATGTTTATCATGATGAGAAGGTGTGTCGCGATCAATAACCACGCACCTACGTCCAAGGTCAAGGTCACAGTTGAAGGTCAAAGGTCAAACCTATTGAAATTCCCTTCCGCTCTATATCTTCTACACCCATGCATGGATTATCAAATTGCTAACCACGCACCTACGTCCAAGGTCACAGTTGAAGGTCAAAGGTCAAACCTATTGAAATTCCCTTCCGCTCTACACCGATGCATGGATTATCAAATGGCTTGACACAAATGTTTCTCATGATGAGAAGGTGTGTCGCAATCAATAACCACGCACCTACATCCAAGGTCAAGGTCACAGTTGAAGGTCAAAGGTCAAACCTATTGAAATTCCCTTCCGCTCTATATCTTCTACACCGATGCATGGATTATCAAATGCCTTGGCACAAATGTTTCTCGGAATGAGAAGGTGTGTCGCGATCAATAACCACGCACCTACGTCCAAGGTCAAGGTCATAGTTGAAGGTCAAACCTATTGAAATTCCCTTCCGCTCTATATCTTCTACACCGATGCATGGATTATCACACTATGCCCAGGGTCAAGGTCACAGACTTGATGCGTTTGAAACCTTAACGCTCGGCTAAATGGCTTATAATCAAAAATGCCTCGTTTTCTTTGGCTGCCAGTGGGGGTATTCGTG